>JAQIVE010003400.1:0-16872 GCA_034698285.1 Sminthurinus bimaculatus | reverse complement strand
CGCCCTTTCCCTGGCTGGCTTTGACTTTCGCTGGATTTTGGATCGGCAGCAGGAATGTTGTTTTCACTCACTCACTCCTCCCTGTTGTCTCTATATCATTTTCATCCTGTGCCACATTACTTCTCATCAGATTTTCGGACATTTTGTAAAGCAACACATATTGAGATACTTATGTATCTTCGTCCGTTATTGCAGTATTACGTGAGTTATAACAGATAAGCATTATTGTTATTATTACTAAAGATAAGTTTTCCATGTGTTTGCATGCATATGTATGTATGTACTGTACGCGTGCAGTGTTTGGAGATGAGTTCACAGTTCGTGTCTTCTATCACCACTGTGTAAGCTCCAGTAGTTTCTCTGGGACTAAACTTGCACATTGTTTTGTCAATAGGTGATTTCAACTATGTACATGACTGTATTATCACCATTATTATCTAGGTATTTGGCTATTGGCTATATATAGACTGTGTAAATCTTGTGTGTCTATAAATTTGTAAATATTGCCGATTGAAAATATATATATTGCAAAGTTGAATAATGAAGTAATGGATATGGATGAGTGTGGTTAGTCTACTGGGTATATCCAACCGGGGATCTAAACTTGTTTCAATCCCATTTCTCGATTTGTTTCTTCGTATTGTATTGTTTTGTATCTATTTAGATATTTTAGTCGGGAGAAAAGTAATTCATTTAGTTTAATTGAATGTGCACGTGTAGCAACTTGGGGTGGTTTGCAAATAAAGTTTTAATTTTGTTATTAGATGAATTTCAATTCATTTTCTCTCCTTGTGACAACGACAACTGACGAATTTGCTAAAGGGCTTGTATGTAACTCACTACTAACTTAGAAATCTATATGATGTATCCAAAAATTTTTTTTTGCATTGTACGTCTGCTATATGATTCTGCAAAAAGAATGACGCTTTATAATTTTATTGGTGTTTGAAGGCACTTTTTTGTAAAGTATCAATGTGTGAAGAAACATGCAGTGAAAAATTAGAATTTGTAGCAAAAAATAAAGCTACATTAAATTAAAATTCCACCGCTGGATTACCTACTAGTTTTAATATACATTCATAATTTCCTGGTCCATTTACACAACATTAGTTACCACAGTTTCCGGAACATTTAAGTTTTAAATAAAAGAAAATATCTCATATTATGTGCTCTGCAGTTTCTAGAAAAAAAGGCTTTCTTGCCAACTTTTACGTTTTGCGAATGGGGATTACAAGATCGAGTGAATCGTCACTATTTTTCTTTCAATACTAATGTATTTTTTAAATTAAAGGGCGGCTTTCATGATGTCGTGGAGGAAATTGCATCATGTAAAAATATTTGCAATTGCAGCCCATCATCGTAAAATAAAATCGAAGGTTTGAAAAAAATCGGATGATGCCGAGCCAGTCAATTACACTCTAGGCTCTAGACTATGTGTATAAAGTACGTCTAAAATCAAAAATGAGAAAACGAAAAATCGCAAAACCGCCTCAAGGAGCACAAGATTCAAAAGAGAAGAAAGGAGTATTTACTTTTGGTAAATGCTAATCGAACTACAATTTAGAGAAATTTAAAAAAAACTTGCATGTGAGACAAAATTTTGTCTAAAAATTCTCATTTTTGAACTTGCAAATCCTTTATCCCTGTATTGAGGTTTTGATGTCTAGGACTTCATTTACAGTTTATGGTGAATTGACAATTTCTGGTATTATTTTTAGGGCTGCTTCAAGCGTACAAATGTGACTGCGGAATTTTCAAATATTTATTTACAGAAAACTGCAAAGTTCAATCGCAAAGATAAATATCATTAGCACATCATAATCATAAAATTCCAAAGTGTCTATATACTATAGCAAGCACATATCTATGTAAGTACACGTACAGTTAGGTGCAGTGTAAATCTTTATCTTGCGTATTGTGTATTTTAAGTGTGCTCGCTTTTGTATACTGTATAAAAGTGTACAAATTTCATTAAAACTCGGATGTCTAGTATCAGTATAGTGTTCAAATAGTACAGTCGTAAAAATATATAGGCTGAGGGTAAATTCATCTTGAATCTTGATTCTAGGTCAATTTTCTAAAACAAATTCTAGGTAATCCGTAGCACACAAAAATCTTCATGTTATTGCAGAAATTTCTAGTTTGTTCTTCTTTTCTTCTTTTCCCCGTTTGTCTTTTGTTTCACTCAAAAATATCTACTTGTCTAGTCGCGAGTGTGAAACGTGGTGAGGATGAGTCGAAAGGTTAAGCAAAACACCGCACATGTTTCGTCACTGTCGATCATACATACAGCCAGTACAGTCAAAACAGAGAAAGACAACTAGACAAACACATACAGTACGAGAGTTTTACTGCATGTGCTAGGCAAAAGATGTAGATATATAGTGACAAAAAGTTGAGAGTGTGAGCCAAAAACTGTCGTTTTCCTCAAGAAAGAAAGAAGGATTTAAAACGAGAAAGAAAGAAGAGATGTACATAGGAGGGACAAGAAACGAGACGAGAGAAGCTATTAAAAATACAGAATAAATACACAAGACAAACAAACAAACAGGAGTGCAGTCATGCATGAGTGCATGCACAAGAGAGAAACAGTGAAAAGAAAAGCAGATGAAAGCTATTTTCTTCCCAAATTTCCACACCCTTGTCATGTCATGTTTGCGTTTATTTTAATGCAGGCATACATATATCTATCTATATGCATATTTATATCAGATTTTTAAACCTCCAAACTGTATCTCTTCATTTTTGTCTGTAGATTTTTCTATCCTATTGAAAGTTGAAATTTTAACTGCAAATGTTGCTCAGACTGTCGCAAGTAAAAAGTTTAGAAAAGAGTCAAGTACACTCATCTTGTAATGCTTTTTATTATTATTGTTTATGATTTTTATCAGCTATATCTCTCTATGTAAAATGTATGTGTATATACTCACAGTTCCGGACCTTTCTTTTTAATGTTGCAAAAATGTAGGGAAGAGTTTGCAAATCATATTACGAAACATGAAGAGATTTTTGAACATCTGGAAAATACACTAATCTCTAGATGTCTAGAGATGGAAGTTGCATACATACATACATATGCAGGCAAAAGTACAAGTAACCTTGTTTTTCTATAGATGGATTCTCCTCATTATTTTTTTATTTAGGGTTCAAGATGAAGCAAAAAAATGGATGCGAGTCTGGACGTCATCCTGATCCGAGATTTGCAAGAGACGAAACAAGCTCCTCGGGTTAGAGTTAAACTGAGCCAAATAGCAGATATGTTTTTTATTATAGTTAGAGTTAGCATTCGTTATATCTCTGCGTCCATAATAAGTACCTTGCAACATGCGTTGACTTTTTGCCATTGCCATTACCTCGTATTTTAGAGGAACATGACGAAGAAAAAAATTGGGGAGACGAAAGACACAGACAGAGCGTCTACAACCGGGGAAAACGAGCATGAGTCTGAAACCCACTCCTATTGACTTCAGACGTAGATACAAAATAAAGACATTGTATACTTACTTTACGCACACATTTCATTACATCACATATCACATTGTGTATCTATGTGTTTTTGCATACATTAATGATTGAATGGGGGAGCGATGGATAAGATATCTATGTAATCCTCAGGTTTAAACCTTGAACTGAGCTGATCTCAATGGGAGGATGATCTTGAGACTTGACTCTTTTTACACGAAAATTTCCTATTTTGTGCACAGACTTTTAGCTGTACTTGTACTGTACTGAATTTGATTTTTTTATTGTAGAAAAAGTAGAATTGTAGCAAAAATTTGATCTTCCAGTTTGTAAATAATACAAATGATTAAATTTTGCCTTATGACGTTTGCCAATGCCAATACCAGGTTAACTATACTTTAGGCATGGAAAATAATAACTAGATAACTATCCAACTGAATAAAAAGTGGCAAAACGAAATCGGCACGATTGGTATTTGTTTTCTTCAAGCTTGAATGTATAAAAGTTGCAGAACTAAATATTTTGATTTCTTTTAATATTATACTATACGACACAGTCAGTAGAGCAAAATATAAATCCAAGTTGCGAATTAGTTCTGGAGTTGAGTGGATCGGTTTCTCTTTCTCAGGAAAAAGTTTTGGCAATCAAATATCAACTGTACTGTGCACTGGATAGAAATAATAAATATTGCACATAATATGTACGAACAAGGCACTGGCATTAACTTTGGGATATGTTAAACTTATGCATGCTTGTGTGTGTGCTTCCCATCTTGTAACTTTGGATTGTATATAAATTTTTCTTCGCTTCAAAAAGTAAAAAACAGACAGGAGGCAAAATGGCAAGTATGTAGAATATTAAATGGAGTCACGTCAAAATATTATTAGTATTTGTATTATTGACGTAAGCTCTCAGCTCTACGTCTCTCCTAATAATTTTAATCATGAAACAAAAAATATTATTATTAAAAGGTATGTTATGAAAGAACTTTTGCAAGTTGAAGTTAAGTCCCGGCAATGCAGGCAAAAGTCTGTCAGCATGCATGCATGTATGTATGTATTTATGTAGGTATCATATTATGTAGGTAGTTATAAAAATTAATCACGCACGCCTGGCAGATCTCCATGTGCCAAATCCAACGATATAATGTAAAAATTGTACAAAAAGCTGAATCAACTTCATCCTGAATAGGGCGAGCATTTAGGTTGTGATGTAGAAGTATGTACAAAATATTCGTTCGAATACGATCAGAAGACAATAAAGCCTTTGTTGTTGCTGCTGTTGATGTAGTGTATGAACAAAAGTTTTGTACTTTGGCGAGGAAAATCAGCTTCTTGAGACTTGAGATTTGTGACGTGCATACGAATGCAATAGTCATTTTAAATTGGATTCAGAAAATTAGTTTGTTTCATAACTTTTTGTCAAAAAATAAAACTTCTGTTTTTTAATCTTGTGTATAAAATGGCGAATTGTGTGAGCTTTTTCTATCTGAATCACCTTTAGCCCACACAACACACAAAATGATCTCAAGTTATCTTTGTAATTTTACAGTCCAGTTTTTAAAGTAATACAGTAAATACTTTGCATACAAAATAAACTTGAAATCGAAGGCAATTTGACACAAAGCTGATAAATAAATAACTATTGGCGCTTTGTGCACTTTAAAGCTTTCATCATTTCTTTTAAAAAAAGTGCAAAAAGGTATATTGTTGGGTGATCTTGAATTATACTGTGGAAATGGACTAACTGAGCCCTGCCCAACATTTAAAATTCAGACACACACACACACACACACAGATAAAGAGATAGAGAGAGGGAGAGTAAAGATGGATTAGCAATTCAGTTCAGCAGAGTTCATTTGCATCCTATCCTATGTATATGGTATACAGCGAATCAAACTTTTTGTGCATTATTAATCGCGTATATGTATGAAGTATGAAAGCTATCCAGCAAAAGTTGTGGACTTGCGATACATAATGACAGTAAAACATCTACACTCAATTGCAGATTTCTTGTAATTAAATTATTTTAAATAAGGGGATCAACTTTATTTGAAATTATGTTCCAAGCTTTAAAAGTGAGGCCTGGTAAAAATGCGATGAAAGATAAAGATGAGGTCTTTGATAATAATTATCATCATTATTATTACGCATAATGGCTATGATTTTAATACTTCATCTACATTTTTATTTTTTCATCCGTCTCAAGTTCTCAATGTCATCTGATATTTAGCAGTCATTGATCGCTATCAAGTACAACAAGGAAAAAAGTGCACTGGTTCCTACTCCAATTCTATCATGCCTAATGTACAGCCTATTAGAACGCACATGTGCATGCTAACTTATCTCTTGCCTATGTGCTCTGCATACATTCAAATTACTTTTATCGTGTGTAGTAAGTATTTACATTGCACATTTCCATACTTTTTTCTGGCTAAATTGAAAGACAATCAAGAATCGAGTCTTACTACAATTGTTTTTGTCTCCAGTGCTGAGCATGGAACAAGGAACAAAGAAACATCGCGCGTTATAATGTAATATTCTAGGCATACTGATACCGCTATGCTCTACGATAAGAAAAACGTGCAGTCTAGATCTCCAATCTTTAGTCAGGTTTATGGACAATATGCAAAAAATGCTGCAAAAGTTTCTACATAAAGTATTTAGCATGAAATTATCATTATTACTTCATTACTCTCCATACAGAAGTAAAAATACTTTCAATTTGAAATTTAAGGCAGTAAATAATCAGTAGCACGTTAAAGAATGGATGGAATTCGATATTCGATCCTTCATTTGCTACACACAAGAAATTGAAATCATCTTTCCAATAAATCATAACAATTTGGCTGTAACAATAACAATAATAAATTATCATTATTATTAAAAGTAAAAATGCCTGACATAAAAAAATCTGCATAATACAGATATCAGATATAAAGACTTTCCATGTACATACATTTATGCAATGACTTGTCATCGTAAGCTCCAATTTACTGAACGGTAAAGTAAAGGTCATCCTTCATGTATGTATATTGTATATGGCACTTGATTAATATTTACAACAATAAATGATTTCCATGAACTGTTCATAACATTATTCACTTCTATTTAACATATTGCACACATGCAATATGCATAATATGGAGGGGTCGGATTGATTGAAATGGAAATGTCAATAATGTAATAAATAGTTATCAATGTAAACAAAAACATCTCAAGTTGTGCAACGTTTACTACTGGGATTTTAGTATTAAATAAATGCGCTGAATATCAATTTTCAACCTATTACAATAATAATGATGATATTGTAATAGTAATAGCAATTTTAATATCATGTACATAATTCAGCAGTTATTTTTACCGTTGAGAGGCGGCGAGACGAATAAATTGTGCATAAAACATTGACGAATCTTATGCCTAAAATAAAATTTATGACTATCGTTTGTCGTTCATTGAGCAATAAGAAACATTATGCATACTGACATCCATTTGTATATGCTATATACTTAGTTGACTTTGGCTTGGTTTAGTTACAGTTTTAACAAATGAATAAATAAATCCATAATGCATGTACAATGCACATACATATACGTGTAGGATATGTGAAGTGTGAAGGATGCTGATCCTGTATAACATAATGTAAGTAGTAAGTACATACATACATAGAAGCTCATGAAATACGGATTGAAATGAAGCCATGAGCACGACTATTAGTCAAGTTGGACTAGACGAATAGTCTCTGGCTAAAATACTTCAAACGCCTTTTTCTCGGCAGAAAAAAAGACTTACGTAATAAAGTTTTATTATGTACAATGTACATTGAACCTGTGTATTGAATGTCTATATGTATGTATGCCTCGAGTCGCCTCTATATAGTTAATGACAATGTTTGCAAATTATTTATTTATTGCTCTTGGCTCATGCCATTTCTTCTGAAGGATCTGTCTAACATACATACATGAGACGAAGGTTGACTCGAGTTTGATTTTGAGTTTTGAGTTGCTCCCAACAAACGCCAATTCACATGTATCGTACGATTTTGAACATATTTTACTACATACATACATGTAACATTTGAAGCTGAAACTGACAACGTATAATTGGAAACGGCTAGATAGATAGAAGACACATTACCCATACAAATCTACAATAGCATACAATAGAATGTAATAGTTTGAGCCTGCATCAACTTTGTCGTCTCCATCCTTTTCCTTTTTGCCCAATGCCCTACACGTTGAGCCTGCCTGTGTTTTTTGCATCTTCTTATGCATAGCCCATTATGATATTCTGATTATCATCATTGTCATGTAACCATGTTTTTTAGTCTCATGTATTTCGATTTTAGTGAAAAAGTAGACATGCAATTTAAACACGTGTCTTTGAATGTATGCTTTAGATTTATTTGTACCTCAAAGGTAAAATACTTGAATTATGCACAATTTACACTGCTCAATTTCAGTTTCACATGACACAAGGCATACTAAAGACTGTTTGTACCACGTCATACATATGTATTCATTCATTTCTTATAATATCATACTCTGTGCATAACAATGACCGTGTAAGTATATACATATAGCTTAAATTGTATATAAAAGCGAACTAGCCGATGGATATAATCTAAAACAGGGAATTACTACAAATAATGATACAGAAAACGACTTTTTATAGCAGATTTTTTCATTACAGATTTTCAAGTATGTTTGCAATGTATGATGCAATACATGCTACTATAAACCAAGATTGAATTTAAAAAATATGTTGTGCATAAATCCAGTCGATAGGTATAGCATACAACTTTGTTTTCCTGACTGGTGTTTATTTTTGGAAAACTGGTTCTTCATTCTTTGTATCGTTTGTATAAGTTGTGAAGTCAAGTTATACCCTGTGAAACAGTTGATGATTTTTTTATACCTTTGTAAAAAGTTAGTACAAGATTACTTAATTTAACTAACCATAGCTTAAGTTTGTTAAGAAACATAAATAATGTTGTGGTATCTTATAAAATCTATTTATGATTGGCAGCCCTACAATACGAGGAAGAGCATGAAGGGTCATTTCTGAAAAGTTTCATCATTGTCCGGACTGAACTCAATTGGGAAAAGGCTTTGAACTTTGTGTGCTAGGTATTGCCACCGCGATTATGTGCCATTTATTCCAATTGTTCCCACTAGACTATTGTCATTTACCCAAATGCATGCATGCATAAATGCGACAAGGGGTTTCCTCCAGTATTCGCAATTTACAGGTATGGTATAATGTTACCATGGAGTCGGTTTCTTTTTTATGCAAGCAGATGCATTCTACAATTTAAGGAGAATCTTTCCATTTTGTAAGATGAAATGTTCGACATCTGTTTGGAAGAATGAATGAAAACAGCACAAAATAACAATAACACTAAAAATAAGCTTGTTATACACGTGCAACCAAATATTTGAATTTATCAACTTTGTTTGAAACTGGCGGTATTTTCAGGAACAAATATTCAAAATTACAGTAAAAAGAACTTGATCATAACAATTCCTAGTCATATTCTCATGCCGTCTTCCCTTGTCGTATGTTATGTTGTAAAAAGTTGCAAAGTTTGCAGCCCAGTTTCCTGTAAGTTATCGAGTAGTCGTCACTACTTGCTAACAATTTACAACATTTGCCAATTTTCCTAATGGAATGTGATTAGTTCTTGAGGAATTTAAATTCGAAGATATTGCAGCTCGTCACTCGATACGCGTCTAAATACGGGGCTGGCTGGATAGACTCGGGAGCTTAACTCACGATCTTTAGTCCCTGGACACTATGCACTTGGCTAAAATATATTACGCTCGTGCGATTCCGAGCTACCCCTTTCCTGTTTCACTCATGAAACTCTATCGTGTGTGTTCTGCATGATGTGATGACCCCCAGTTTTCATGGCATAGCATGCTACAAGGAAATTCAGCATTTTCCACTCACATTCACATCCAAATTGAACTCCGCTTTAAAAATTTATAGATGAGGAGCAAAAGTCCATAAACGAAGTCCCTTTTGCAGCGTGCGGGTTCAAGAAGCAGTTGCTCCTAAATTTGTATTGCCCACACTCACATTGACTAGATCCATTTACATTTACCCGTTTTTTCGTTTTACACTTTTATTTTATATTTTACCTCTCGTTACTTCTTTGTCTATGCAGGCAAAGCAAGAGACTTTGGGCCTCGAAAAGGTCAAACTTTCTAGACCACAGTCCTACGTAAATAGCAAAAACACACCAAATTTCAAACAAGCTTCCAAGTTTTGGACAGTTGAAGTTCAATTTAGTTCTTAGAAGGATAAAAACGAAAATATCTTAAAATTCACAGACTTTTTACCACGCAATTGTGTTTTTTTATCTATAACCATTACCGCTTTCAATATACCATGTGTTCTACAGCCAATTTTACAAAAAAGGAAAAGGGAATTTTCATTGTATGTATAGATACACTTTGTGATTTGAAAGGTAAGCAACGAACGCCAAAATATTGAAAAGAATCTAAAGATAATATCGACAAAGTCGATGGACACCTGAACTGACCTTTCTCACGCACTCCTGTACTATACAGCTTGGAGCTTGACGTGAATCAAGATATGGATTTTTTGTGGCTTGACTTTTGATCTGTCAATTATCTAATACATAAGTATATTATGCATTTATGCATGTAGTGTTTGTATTTAATTTAGAATGCTATCTATTTGTTTATTTAAGTCATAATATATGCCGCTGGCCAATAACTAATACACGTAAAAAACTCATGCTGTAGTATAAATGTTACGATACAAGTTCTGTATGTATTTTTGACGTTTTGGAAAATTGACAAGACGTGAAGGAGAATCAAAGATGGCGATTTAGATAAGCTGAGCACATGCTGTGGATATACAATATGTACATTCCCATGTACTGTCTGGCCCTATATACACATATAAAGTAAAAATACGGCTAATTATCTTCAAATAATGGATTACGCTCAAACCACACACAATAGAACATGCTGTTCACCAGCCATATATAGCCGTTTCTTTTTTAATGGTACATGCTGGTATAACTGAAGGATTAACGCATATCTTGACGAAGAATGTACCTATAGTTGTATAAAGCTAAAGGTGGCTCTAGGCTTTTTAGTTATTCATTTGATTGTATTTATAAACACGAAAGCCTTTAAAACATTTTTAACGTACAGGTTGTCGATTTTATATCACACGTAATTCGAAATAAGAAGGTAAAATTCTAGGTATGAACAGAACTTCTGCCTATGATTTAAGGTGACTCAGATCTGTGACGTGATATCTTTGTTGATCCTTTCAATACAGCAAAGTTTTTTGATTTGGCTCTAAATCAAACTTTTTTATTGGCTGTGGTGATTGGCTCGAAACGCAAAATAAATAGATAATAAATATTGAACTTGCTATGGCTTCATTAATTACCAACAAATCATAATACCATGATTCTCAGTTAATCAAAATCAGTGTACATAGAGAGCCTTGCATTGCCATTTTTTTATTTTTCGAGTCTGAAATTCGATATCATTATATCTACGATCCTTACTATCATCATGACTCACATTGAATCGGAGTTGACCGCGAAGTGGAGTCAAATGAAATGAAATGGAAACCTCTCGTATGTATATTAAGGTCTCTTCCCTATACCCAATCTCTCTTTCTGTCCATCCTAATCAAATTTGAAGTCCTACAGTTAGAACAGACGAATGGAAACCTCGGTTGAGATATAAAACTCATCTGTATGATGTGTAACCTACATTACTTTCAGTTCAGATTTGAGATGCATATAGCATATACATATGTACGTAGAGATGCGTGCAAAATTAATAGCGACATGACTGATGAGGTTGCCTCAATCTAGATCTGGAGATCTGGAAGCAGAGTATATAGGCTAAATCAGCTCTGAATTACTGCAAGATACTTGAACCCTGGCAATGTCTATTCATTCCATAGATGGTATTGTATTTTATCCGTATATAGTCAACATGCACTTTGTGGGCAATAAAACTAGGAGCAGAAAACAGTTGGTGAGGTTTAAAGAAACGCAATTTTTTCCAGTGTTGAGCATACTCGCACAACAACAAACTCAGTATGTATGATAAGTATTATTATTATTATGTGGGTCAAGTGCTGTATTATGAATTATGAAATCCAAGCTAATCGTAAATATGAATGATGAAGCCCTTTAGACACGGAATCGTGCTATGTATATTATATCAGTACATACATCACTTGTTTGTATAGAGATGAAAAGCAGAAAATAATCAAGTGATTCCAGGATCTCGAAAATATTTCACCATAACTAGCTCAGCTTTGGATTGGCCTGGATTCTGGATTCCGGGTTCAAGTGCCAATCACTTTGACACAATCTCTTGGTGATCCCTCCAATTTAGCTAATTAATCCTTGGGTTCTCCTTTTCATACGTATGTACATATATTCAGGTGAAATCAGCACACTCATAAATTTTCACATCTCCCCATTTTTCTTTCAAATTCAAGTGGCGTAAAGCTTTTTGCCTCAACGGAGACAACAAAGCGAGAGAGTGGAGACTACGCATTGGATGAAGAGGAAAGATTGATAAAAAAAGTATACGTATAAAAACTGGTCGTGTACATATATTGTAGATCAAATGGCAGAAAACTGGAAATTCGGGTAAGGATAAAAGTTGTACCAACACATTTTTTAAATAAAATTACCTACGATTTATTTTGGCGTGAATTTTTATATCATTTTTGTGTTAACGAGTGCTATGTATAACGTAATGGGTGCTTGGGCTTTCTCTTGGGGAAAAATGTAAATGTAATAACAATAATGAGGTTGCTGCTCTTGCTTCACCATCACCATAAAAAGTGTATAGTAGAGTTGGCAAAACGGTTTTAGTTTGTACTAAAAATGAGCAAAAGAGTGAAGAAATGCACAAGAATTCATAAAGGATCGCAACGGAGCAACAACAAGAACAGATATCTCTTCTCCATTGTATTCAGCGTTGAATGCCTTTCATTTGTGTTATACATATGTATGCCAGAATCTTCGATCGGATCCGTGCCTGGTTCCTCATTCTCGAACGCTTCTGGAAGAAAAAGCTGTGTATGTGTATATAACTACGAGACATATCTGTGTATTTTATAAATACGAACATTATTATTGCTATAAGTTTTCTTTTTTCTTCCTCCATATGTATAACCAAAACTCCTACAGGGTGACCAGGAAAAATGTTTCTAAGTTCTATCATTTACAAACTACAATCTGCCGCATAGTTTTTCAGTGTCTTGAAGAACCTCGTAAAAAACCAAACGTTTTTTGCCAGCCCTTGCAAAACCATTAGAAAATATAGAACTTTGAACCTTTGAAACCCTTTTCTGCTCGCCCTGTACTCTTTTCTCTTTAAGTATTATGAGAGTTGCAATATAAACTGTATTAGGAAGCTCAGCACCAGGGCCCACCATGTATTTGTAGATATCAAGGAATAAAAGGCAAGTTCTTATCTTGGTGTTGCTCCCTGTGCCCTGTGCTCCATTTCGTCTACGTTTCGATAGTGTTGATTGAGCTCGTGCCTTGTGCGATCGGCGCTCGTTCCAATCCAATCCACAGTGCAAAAACATTAACATTCACCATATTGCCAAAGAGTCGAATAGGCCTCGACAAGACACAACATCAACATCAACACCACACAAAAAGAGACTGACATCGACCATTAACAGATACACACGGAGAGAATCATATCAAAATGTTTGTGGCTACATTACATTATGTATATGCTGATATTATGTTATTAGTACATTATATGTATGTATAATGTGTATATTTCGATATCGATATCAATGTTGGTGTCAATGTTGAATGTTGTGTAAATGTAAATGTGCAAATGGTCGCAGTTTGCACCCGTATTTACGCTTTTATTTTGTATTTGCTCCATGCCTTTTCTGCCTTAAACATTGAGGGTGAACAGTAATATAAAATTTGATACTATCCAGACCCATTATATTCGTACAGAAAACATTTCTTTTTATAGGCAACGTTGCTCATCATTTTTTATTGTCTATCCGTAAATACGCCAAGAAGTCTAGCAAGATGGTCAAATTATCGTAAAGATGGAGAACCCAATGTCTTCTTCTTTTTTAGTTTTATATAGGAAGAAAATGGTGTTACTATTTACTATGTATAATATACTGATGACTGATTAGGGAAAAAAACAAAAATAATTCTGCAAATAATTGACTAAAATTGAAAAATTATACAAAAATACGTAACTCTTCTTGAGTTTCTTGACTTTCACTCATTTTTGGGAAATCAGGCGACGGGAACTTGAGAATTATTATAAAAATCGTGCTAAATATCACTCACTTAATTTTCTGCAATCCTAAAATCTGAAAGTGGGCCAATTCGCAGTTTCATCCACTCAAAGGACAAAACGACGTATACGCACTGTAGTAAATGCCTCTCTCAATTTTTCCTGCATATTTTATGCATAAAAAAATCCTCCTCTCCTTTTCATTCCCTTTTTCTCCGTGCTTTTATGTGTTCATACACTTTGTGGATTAAATATTAAATCCACAGCATAAGACTCTTTACAGGGGGAGAAAAAGGGAAGAGAGGCGGAGGTGAAGAAGATAAAGATTAAAGATATGGACGAAGCTTTGCCATAACGCTAATGCCATAACGATTAGTTTCCAGAACATCTTTTCGTCTGCAAGACGGAAAAGGGGAAGAGAGAGAGAGAGAGAGAGAGAGAGAGAGAGAGAGAGAAAGCACGAGATAAAAATAAGGCTATCCATTTGTATGTATATGCGTACATACATTGGCGGGAGAGGCATAATACTTAATAATGACACCTTTTCTCTTTCCTTCTTTGCCTTCCTTTTTGTACGGAAATGTTTGTGTGCATATGCATGTATACATTTTATTTTTATAGACTTCACATGCAAGAAAATAAGAAGTGAGCCGCCGCCTCCGCCTCCTCTTCCTCCTGAAAAATAACTTTCTCCGGCCTGACGCGCATTCACTGCTGCTCATTCATTCAGGATTTTACTCGGCGTCTAGCTTATACATACTTCACTTGCCACGACCATCTTCGTTAGCATTATTACTAATATGTACCTATTATTATTACTATAAATGCTAGTGCTGGTGTTAATAATGTATACATACTGTATATATGCATCATCATCCTCATTTTTTCCCGTCTAATGTGCATAATATTGGTATTTTTCTCTAGGAAAAAATGACTGGCATGAATCAGCGGCTATTGAAAAAATATTCATTCAGAAACATGATATAAGTTCCTTATCGTCCTGTACAGGCGATTAGTGTGAGACATCGTCCATAGTATAGTAATGCTCAAAATTTCTAAAAGTATTCAAATAAAATTTCTATACAGCAAGGATCAATAGTTTTTTGTCATGTTTATCATCAAACGCGGGTAACTTGATACATTATTTCATGGTCGTAATATTTTTTCGTGCATATTTAAAATGTATGCATACGTTGTGACTTGTGAATTGTAGTTATTTTCGGAATTTTATATTCAATATTAAGTGAATAGCTATTTTTAGGGTCGTTAGCTGCAAGAATTTTATATTAGGACAGTTGAAAGTTTTTTTCCTGGTTTAGATAGGCTAAAAAGAGGCTCAGTTTTCAGTTATTCTCCTGCTATACCTTCTCAGTTACTCAACTCCCATAAAGTGTATGTAACTATTGCATATGGATACGCGGCGGACTCTCACCTTTTTTCCCGATGTGCAATGCATACAATATATGTATGTACAGTACGACGCTCTGTTCATTCGCATTCCTTCACTGTGCATGTATATTGTATATGTACGTATACGTTTGTATAATATGAAGTACGAGAGGCTGTTCACTGTTCATCGATTGCCCAACTGGAACTCCAATTCTACCTCGAACTGCTGGCATTTTATTCAATTCCTGGCCATGCCATGCCATTTCGGGCCAAACGGGGCAAAGTTTGGGGAAAACTGAAGGGAATTTAGAGGAGAAAAGCAATGTATATTCTATGGAATATTTCCTTTTGACTTTTTCCGTGAGCGTGCTTCCTTTCTTTCTCTCTCTCTCTCATGTTCCATTCTACATTATATTGATTGCCTATTGATCAGTTTAGCAAAATTATTGACTTGCTACATTTGCTTTTGCCAGAGTTTCAGCTGGAACCTGTAGTTCCTCTTGAATTTTGATTCCAAGGAATGTGCAACATTAATCAGCTATCAATTTCATAATGTGAATAATATAATATATTTACCCCAGGGTAAAAATAGAATAGGAAAACATTAACGAAAAAGGGTACAAGTTTTGTTTACTCTTTTACTTTGTCTTGCTTTCACAATAATATCACACACTACCCACTAGTGTAGTAAAATAAAGATAACTTTCGTACTCGACTTTCTAGACTTTTGCCATTCAATTACCACTGTAAATAAAGTCAAAATACTACCATAATACAGTAGCTTGAAAAACATTTTATGTTGAGAGACTAAAGACCATAAAGAAGCAAAGGTACCAGAATATTATTTTTTCCGTTCGTCGTTGTCAAATTTTGTCTCACATGTCTTTGTGTCAAGCAAAAATCGAAAAATGATGGGAAAAGTAGGGGTTAAACCAAAGACATGGACGAAGATACACACAGAAAAGCCAAATCAAACCCAGCTAAACAACCTCGACTTCAAGTTTAAGTCAAACTGTCCGACTACCAATTGACGACAGTTTACCGTCAAAATTCGTCAGTCGACAGACGACACAGACTTTTGTGGACCTACCCTGTAATAATAAAAATGTTATTGGTCTTTCAAAATTACTGGGTTTTGAACGTTCAAACTATGTATATGTTTAAGTATAAGTTTCGTGGAAACAAAAATTCAAATTGCCGTAATTTAATATCAAGCCAGACTATTATCATGGTACTTCTAACTGAACATGGTGAATGGTGAATCACATACCCATTATTATAAGCTGTGACGTCCAGACAAACAAATTATATATGTATGTGAGCAAAATATTCAGGAAGAGACGCAAACGCCTTTTATTTTGTTGACGGACGAAATTGTGATATTTCAAAAAGATTTCTTCACTGGCTTTATGATTTTGGTATTCATTTGCTGTTTATATAAACTAATTAAGTGGGAGTTTGCTGGCACCTTGATTCTTGGCTCCATTTGTTATTACTGTTACATTTTCTCTTTAAAAATATTTTGAATATTAAATAAGTTTTACAGCCTCTATAAAAAAAATACACTAAGTACTATTTTAATATAATTGTTTTCAGAATATTCATAAATCAAAATAATTATTAAATTCTTTCACAATATGTCAATTAAAAAAATAAGATACATTGATTTCATTTTTTTAATTTTTTTTTTAATTTGAATTTTAACCAAAATATTATGTTTA
>JAQIVE010003399.1:0-16875 GCA_034698285.1 Sminthurinus bimaculatus | reverse complement strand
TCTGGTTCCCGCTGTCCCATGTGTAAATATCAACTCCCCCCCCCCCCCCCAAAAAAAAAGTTGTAAAAAAGTTGCCGTGGCTTGGAGTAGAGGACCTGTCTGACTGCAGGGTGTACGATTAGAGAACACGAGCAGGATAAGTATACTTATCCTGCTCGTGTATTAGAGAGGTTGTACTGTAGTTACTAGTTACATTTTTGATTTTTGAATTATAGCTCCATTGTTGAGTCGCTTTTTTTCTCGCCATTCAGTCGAAAATAAAAGTAAGTAAATAAGTATTTTAATCTCTACTTTTATAGAAAAGTGGTAAAGGTAATTTTAAATGAGGAGACATATTACTCCGTAAGTACTTAAGCAGTGTATTAAATTTAGATTTTAAGAAAACATTCCTTAATTCCTTACTTAATTTCATTTTTATACTGAGATTATGAGAGCAATAATAATGAACCGCATATGTTTTGTATCTATTGCGTAGGTTGGTGTTTGCTCCACCTTTTTAATACCAATCCATTTAAAATTGGACTCAAGTTGCAGATTGTTCCAATAACAACTTACCATGAGCTCCGTATGTATTTTAACAACAACGGTAAAATAATATTTAAAAAGTACAAAAGGTCTAATGCAAAGTAAAAGATGTTTCCATTAATATGAAGTAGTAGTTTTTTTTAATGCTAATGTTCTTTTCGTGTACAGCGTCCTTACGTAACGAGTTTACTCGAATGGAACATTAAGGATATGTTCCTACACTTCAACTTCTGTCAACAGTGTTCTAAAGGAGAAAACTTACAAAGTCATTATTGTCAAATGATGCTAGATTCAGAAGTCATGACAATCGACGAGGGCAATGGAAATTCTGTAAAATTGTAAGCACCCTTAAAACGAAATTGTACTATATTTATAAAATTCTACCTGGTAGGCATATCATTGGCAATATTGTTTTGATATTGCTGTAGTTTTGGTAGTCGAAATTCGTATCAAATTTGATTAACGTACACGGGGTTAAGTATACATATTTGTTCTTGATTAAAATTTAGTCACTGAATACTGAATAGGATCGTGAATCTTTTGTTTTATTGTCATAAAAAAAATTGTGCACTGAACATTTATGACTTGATGTTAAATGCTAAATATGGTTACATAATATCTTTCATATTCCAGACAACTTCACTGTGGAAAAGATTACGCTTGCAATTCCACTCATTTAAAACTATACATTTCATTTCACGGAATGTTTAATGACAGCCAACCGGACGACGCTGAACAGATTCATTACAAGTATGAAATGACAGCAGTGGCAGGTGGTTATGGCCAAATAACGTCAACAACGAGTGAGAAACAGCTTGTGATATTTTTTCACCAATATAAAGTAATTAAACATGAGCCTTAATGGTAGGAGTATTAAGAACTTACGTCATTTACCTTTACATGGTCCTTTTATATTGGCGTATGTTTAGCGTAATATATTTCATTTCATTTCTTTATTTATATTGTAAAGCTTGGGAACAGTATTTGGAATACTGTGGTTTCCCCACATACACTATTATATGAATACAGCACTTGTACTTAGGGCATTGAGAAAATAAGGGGGGAAAAAATAAATCAGAATATAATATTAACTTGCTAAAAATTGTTCTAACCGGCTCCTCAAATTATTTCACCTTAATAGTTTAAATAATACAAATTTACATACTTTATACTTGTTTAGGTAACGCAACATTCAGTTCAGAGTCAAAACAGCGTGCGTCTGCGAATATTTGTACAATGAGGAATTTCTTCAATTATTATGATTTATGGCCCCATGGAGATCTCAAAATCACTCTCAAATTGTTCCGATTATTAAATACAAATCACAAAGTAGTTGCTGGATATGAAAGTGATGCAGTTGCCGAGAGTTCATTGGTCAGCTCTTTTCGTCAGTTGGTGAACAACCCTGACTTGTCCGATGTCAAAATTTTGTGCGGCGAGTTTACCTTTTATGCTCACAAGTTTTTACTGTCGGGTACATTGCGACTAAACTTTTTAAAATACTTATATCAAGTCCTATAGCTTATAGCATAAAAAATTTAAAATACAAAAGAAGTTTTGTCAAATTTCACATGCATGGTAAGTTGTCATCATCATCTTGTTATGAAATTGTTTTTTTGTAGTTCGAAGCCCAGTTTTCTGCGCTATGTTTAAGGCTGAAATGTTGGAGTCACGGGCCAATGAAATTAAAATTACGGATCTGAAAGCTGAGGTTGTTGGGATGATGTTGGACTATATTTACACTGGGAAGATCGTCATTCCTGCCAACTGTAAAGATCTTCTTGAATTTCTGGACTGTGCCGAAAAGTACGAGTTGACGGGGCTCAAATCCGCTTGTTTAAAACAAATGACACGGAGTCTCAACGAGCAAACGGCTGCTGAGTTTGCCCTCGCTGCTGATCTCTACAATGCTAGTTTTTCAGTCAAGACAACAATCAAAGATTACTGTATGAGGTGAGTTAAAGATATCTTATGTCTTATGCATTTCACTATTAGTCAATTTAGAATCATACAAAATTGTAAACGTTAATTTTTAAGATGATTGTTTCATAAAAGTGACATGGCAACACCATTTTTTGATTTTGTTCTAGAAATCATCAGACACTGATGGAAAATGATGAGTACAAGAAACAATTTTCTGCTAATCTTCAAGCATTTCTTCCTTAAATATTGAATGTGGACTAGCTTGACTGTTTGTTTGTATGTATAATTTGTGATTTATGATTCATAATGTGTGAATTGTGAAGTATACGTAATTGCTTTTTATTCTTATAGTTTTTACTGCTGTATTGTTGTTACTGAGCGCAAGTGCCTCCAGTAATAACATTATTGTCATAATGAATTTTAAATGAACGTAAGTAGTACAAAATAATACATTAAGTTACATTTTGCAGCCAGTGTTTCTCTTTTTTGCCATTTGCAGAATCAGGAGGTTGCTCATTTTTATTTTCAAGTAGTATTTTATATTTTACAAATCTGCAAAAGAAAAACGATATTGTTTCTCTGATTTTTTTTCCTAATCTTATAGTTTGCTAAAGTATTTACATTTTTTCAGCTACTTATCATAGGTTTGAAATACTGAGCAACTTATTGTGCCAGTCGATGAAATGGATTTTGGTATTAGTACATAGTATGAAAAATAAAATAAAAACTGTCACAAACTTACTTGCTCCGGTCCTGCTTTTTTTCTGAATGATTGTGCTACTTATTTTAGTTATAAGTTTTAGTTTTAGTCAAAAATTTTACACCTTGGCTTTGGACCAGAATCTCTGGAGCCATCGACAATTTAGGGAAAGTGACAATCTGTTTTTGTACTTAAGCGTTGTAACATTTAATTTAAACTGGAAACTGGAGCATACATCAGAGAGCATTAAAATTTAACAAAAATACAGATTAAGGAAATGAAATGCCAGCATTTACGCAAATGTCTGTACTCTGTACATTGTACATAATGTAGGTGCATCAATGCATATAAACACAGTATGCGCTACTTTAAAGGCAGTGGCTGCAGCTGATCAAACATCAATCGCTTTGAATCTAAAATACTGAGATCCGGAAGCATATTTTACAAACATTTACGTATTCTGCTTTATAATACGAGTCTGGGTTAAATGATATTTGCGTTTCCCCGTGTTGAGAGCCAAAGAGCAGACAAACAACAAATAATCTTCTTGGTCTACTTTAAGACCTACTTGTTAGCAAGGTACTGTTGCAAAAGTAAAGAGTATTTGTAGAGTCCTTCGACTTGATAAATAATCATGTTGATAAATATTTTTGAAAAAAGTTCGCATTTTGTTTGCAGTTTGAAAAACCAACTTGATGTTTGCAGAAAAATATGTGTCGCATATTATGTATTCCGTATTTGCTTATGGAGAACTTTTTTGAGTATAAAACGCCGGAGCCTTGATTCACTAACCCAAATTCATCCATCTCCTTCATTTTAGCAACTGTACGAGCAGTTTACCAAAGAAGAAAACGATTTCCATTCATTTTTCCAAAAACTTTTCAGTTAAAAATTTTTTAAAAACGAAAAAGAGCAATGGCTAACTTCTGGCTAGTGTCAAACAGTCAACTCTGCTCTTTAGTTTTTCTATACCTTTCCTTAATTTTAACGTTGGCCGAGGCAGCGAGACAAAGAGTAACATTATTCGATGGACTCAATTCTCAAGGGTCATCTCATGTCACAAACACGGACATCTCCCGCCTCTCCATCTTCAACTTTGACAATCGAGCCCGATCGTTCTGCTCCGACGGAATGTATGCAAAAAATAACCAGTTTTTAAATTTTGCTTCAGCTATTCCCTTGGAGCATATTAACTGATCGAGTAATTTTTAATTTTTTTAAAGCTGGCTGTTTTACGAACACGAAGACTACAATAGACAAGCCGGAGGTTACGTGCAATTTCGATGGGGCGATAATCAGTGCATGAACTTGGACTTTCAAATTTCATCCCGACTTTCCTCCCTTCGACATGCCGGTCCCTACTCAAACTATCGGGCAAGTTCGTTGACCCTCTACCAAAATGCGTGGTTTGCTGGAGACTCGTTTTTCATAGTGGGCGAGAGGAAAAATCTTCGACGAGAAACCAGGTCACTCATCCTCACGGGTAATATTCCCTGGACGGTGTACTCTGGCGAAAATTTTCGGGGCACTCCAACCTGCATTTTTCCGGGTAACAATGAGGCTCCAAAGTTCGTCTCGGACATTGCCAGCATCGGCTTGGAGAGGAACTCTATAAATTCATTTCGTCCGGGCTGTTGGTCCAATAAGTAAAAGTATTTTATGAAGTAGTGTTTAAAATTCTAGCTTGTAATTTTTTAAATAATTTTAAAGTAACTTAATTTCGAAGGTTTTCTACTTTTTTTAATTGTCCTGTAATTTTATGGATGAGACTAATCTCAAAACGTATGAATGCGTAATAAATATGTACAACAGTGTACAAACGTATATTTATCAATGGAGCATAAATCCTTGCTTTCGAAACAGTTACCGTAAAAATGAAACATTCGAAATTTTAAAAATAACTTGTAATCTCAAAAATTCCCAGGTGTTTTGAAAACTTTACAGAAGTATAATGTAAAGAAAGTTAGAAGTAGAAAGTTCAACGACCGGTAAAGCTCAGGTCAGGGCAAGTCAGTGAAAATATTTAAAAAAAGCTTTAGTGTTAAATATTTTCTGCATTCCCAAATTCACTGTAACAAATATGTATATTTATCATGGCGTTTCATTTTTCTAATGCGCAGCAAGTCAACAAAAGATAAAAGGGCACCCTTGCATCGCCTTGAGCCTCTAGGCCTTTAGAAAGTTGAGACAAGTCAAGTTTTCTATGTACTTAACGGCATTCATTTGTGTGTTTACATTACTAACAAATAGTCAGCATAGAAAAACATGGAAAGTGGGCCTTGAACCTTGAATGAATCACCCAAGGGACAAAATAATATGTTTACATAGAATTTGATACAATGTTCTAAACTCCTCAGTACAAAACTGTCGCATCCAACGATCGTTGTACGCCAGCGACCATTTAAACACGTTAATTTCAAATGTAGGTACGTTATTTACGCCACGACTAATTCTACAGTAAGTAAATACACTCATTGCTCAGTATGCTAAAAAAATACATAATAATATCATGTTGTGTTTTGTCTGAAGCATTTTTTCCTAGCGATAAATTATTCTACAAGACAGTGAGAACGGCCGTAGAAAAGAATCGTAAGGGTAAGAGAATGCAAACCTTGCATATTCGAGTCGAGCACATTTTTTATAATAGTCGACGTCCAAGGAGTCGTAAATTGTGCATAGTTTCTTTTTCCGTTTCTCCTAATGTTTGCTCTCATTTGTGCCAATTCTGCAAAATTGTGTCAATCTCCTTCGTCTAAATCTAGTTTACTTGAATAATATGGGCTTATTTTAATTGCAAAGCTAGACTTCAACAGTGTAGTGTGTAGTGCGTTTTATATTTTTATTTAGCTTAAATACCTCAATTTTTAACCCTTTTAATCGTCAGTCAGTAGTCAGTACGAGAATTTATGCGTTTATAACTGAAGCGTAAAAATTATTCAAGTTTGTAAAAAATATAGGTAAATCATATTTTAATGCACATTTCGATATTTCCTTGTCAAGTGTTTGTTTGTCAAAGTCAAATGGGAATGACACTTTAACACGATTTAAAAATCGATTTTATCCCCAAACTATTCTATTAATTCCCCACATATTGATAATAATACAAAAGTATACATACATATCAATATCAAAATACTTGAACAATACTTATAGAGGTACATAGTACAAATGCAGAATATTTATCAGCTGCAGCTAAAAAAGTACGTGCTTTCATTATCTTTTATCACGGAAATCGTCAATCAGAATATCGAACATATTTAAGCCGAGCAAATAAACGGAATATTATAAGTACTAGTATAACCCGCGCCGCTACGCGGCGCCTACTCGTCAGCAGTGAGGCCAGCCACTTCGTAGCTGCCCCCCTTAGTCTTCTAAACGTGTGTGTATGTTTGTCCGTATATTTAAATAAAGCGCAGTGTCCGACAGGTGGTGCTAGTGTCTAAGCTTTTTAAATTTCCCGCCAATGAATTAGCGCCACCTGTCAAGCAGTCATAGAACTACAACATGCTTGGCCTTGTCATTAGTTCTAGATATATCTGACAGATGGCGCTAACATGCCAGTTCTAATTTTTTTTGTCGCCAAATTTGAATTAAACCGGGTCATTAAACTTCGGGACGAGTTTCGCTATGGTGCCCATTTTGTCAAAATTCAGCAGCATTTGGACCCTTCTTATATGCCTGTAGGGCGACAGGAAAGTATTGACAAGGTTACTAGGGAGCTTCCAGGTATGTTTGGTCCGAATCCCAACGCCGGCGATCTCATTAAAATGAACCAAAAACTCTTAATTTCCAAAAATCTCGAGGACCGGGCCTCCGCTTCTGTTTTCTTTGCTCATCATCATCTCTATGGAATCGACGCTCCAAAGGACTACAAAATGGCGAGACAGCTGTTTGCTGAAGGTCCGCTTGAATTGTTTTGAATTTTGTACTTGATTTAAAAAAAACTCTCTCCTGTCAATTTTTTCCCTCATTTTACCCCTACATTTTCATCCTATTTGTAAATTGTCAATTTTATAGGCGCTGCTGGCGGGAACGCGCAAGGGGTTTACAGTCTCGGACTCATGTATCAAAGGGGCCTTGGAGTTACCAAAGATTTGACAAGAGCAATCGAGCTATTTGAAGAAGCCGCCGCCAAACCGCCCAAGGATAAAATTTTCGGCATGTGGGACTGCGGCGTATCGTCGGCGGAATATGCCCTTGGTCAAGCCTACGAAAACGGTTTTGGGAAGCCCATCGACTTTGTAAAAGCGGCTGAGTGGTACCAAAAGTCCAGTGGTCATGGATGTGACACGGCCGACAACAATTTAGGCCTCATGTACAGCGAAGGCCGTGGAGTGCGGCAAAGTACAACAAAGGCCAATCAATACTGGGAATTGGCGGCGAGCAGAGGTAAAGACCCGTTTTTGCTTTTATCCTTCACTCAAACTCTTTAAATTCAAACGGAACATTTTAAATATCACAAAATATTGTAGGAAATGTTTTGGCGATGGAATCCTTGGCTTGGGCATTCCTCCGATCTGGAGATGCGGACAAGGCTGAAATTTGGTACAAGCGGTCATTGGATGGGCAAAATTTGAACGCTGTTCTAAAGAAAGGAAACTTTGAGCAGGCTTTGAAATGGGTTCGAGAATGTCCAGGAGGTAAAATGGAAAATCTTCCAGTCATGAACAATGGCCGGTCAAGTGATTCGTTCCAGCATGAAGATTGGAAAAAATCCGAGTTTATCCAGGCTCAACTGACGAGCCCCAAGCGACTGGAAGTTGTCCGAAGACATCGAGATGACGTCTCGGAACTGTTACAAAGAAATTGCGACGAGTTCCACGTTCCCATTACGGCGACCCCGTTTTTACAGCAAAAGGCTCCAGGAAAACTGTCAGATTTCAAGGAAATCACTTTGGATCAAATGGACCCCACAAAAGACAAAATTTATTCCAGACATGTTCTTGGTTTGACCATCATCGAGGATCCCATCATGAGTTACTGGATCTCGGTTCACACCATTGTTCGGGATGAAAACTTCAATTTCCAGCGCTGCTACTTCTACAATTTCAAAAATGCGGACCGATCTACAAAATTTTTGTATGGGACCAAGATTAGGGTGATGAATCCCTACTTACGTCTTACAGCGGACATGGGTCACGGGATTCGGATAGATGACCCCAGGAGTGTCATCTTTCAAGGTCGGGATGAAACCCTCTGTCGATTCTGCGGGAAATCCGGAGCCATAGACCGATGTTCTTAGTGCAAACAAGCTTTCTACTGCAACAGAACGTGCCAAGAGTCGGATTGGAAACTTCTTAAACACAAACACATTTGTGATCCACAAGTTCTCCAAAAACTGTAAAATTTCAAATACTGTTCATTTTTCATTAATTTTGTAAATTTTTAGGTACATTTTATTTCAAAAATAAACTAATACAAAGAAAAGAAATTTTCGGCTTGGAGTTTGAAAAGATTTTCGGCACAAACGTGGTCGAAAATTTCATTTGTATCGATTTTGGAGATTTGACTGAGTATCAACGGTACTTTTTCTATCTATTTTGTATTAACTTCCAAATTTTCTGACAGCACTCCTCTTGGGCCAAAAACTGCTGTACAAATTGGCAAAGCAGCAATCTGCGCTCGTTCGCAGTCACCGGGCTCGCACTTTTAACATGGTAGGTCATCCTGAAAAAAGGGTCAAATACATAGAGCAATCAATCAATGATTTATTTACGTGTTTGGATTTTAACAAAGTTGTTTTTAAAAAACGTTGTTGCTCTTTCTAGTGGATTTTTCGTCTGGGGCGCCATTACACTTTTTTACTCATTTGTTTGTTGTCTTCCGGAACACGAAATGTTCCCTTGTGAGTTGAATGTTGAATCGATACAATAATAAAAGCATGATTCAATGAATGCAAGAATTCATTCATTCATTCATTCATTCAGCGATCAAAGTATCAACAAGGAAACCGGTGTCACAAACATACCGGTCAACAGATGTAAATATTATGTATGAAGATTATGGCCTTGGAATGCGCTCGATTTGAAAACTTCAACATTTTCTCGGGTCATAAAATAATTTTAAAAAATATTAAAAAAACATCCGTTACAACACATACAAATCACTAGTTTAAGACACATAATATTGTTACATAATGTTGAGGCTATTTTTGGGCTTTCAAAAATATTTCTAATTTTTTCAGAATTTTTGGAATTTTTCAAAAAATTTTGCTTGAGATTTCCACGGTTACTGCAAACACGGCTTAAGAGAAGAAAAAACCCTGAATTTAGATAGATTTAGTGTTTTTCCGAAATTTATATCCGGATGTAACAACTGACGTTGTTTTTCCTAACTTTCTGATGAACGGAATTGCAAATCCATTCTGTCCATTCTTGGCCGCCCAATATTTTGCTGGTGAGCCTCGAATCCGGCGTTGAGGTCACTCTACGTAACGACGGCCACTTTCTAAAGGAATGCGTGGTGTTTAATTTTTTATGCAGCTCTTTAGTCTAGTTCTTAAGAGTAAGGCCCGAACCTTCGGGTTTCCCTAAAGATTCCACCAATTTTTCAGTGCACTCCTTGAGTTTAAGCTGTTGGTTCTCAAAAAACAGGTCCAGCAAATTTTTCTTCAAGGACTCTTGTATCTCCTTCAGTTTTGCGTTTTCGGCACCCGCTTTTGCTTGGGCGCTTTTCAAATCCTCTTGCGTGACATTGTGCCGGTTGCTGACCGCGCGGCAGGCGGCGCTCAAAAAGGCGCCTTGGATGAACGTGCCAATGGCCATGGGCACAAAGTTCATCAGGATATATGGGTTACAGACTTGTTTTTTGTAAACTTCAAGGAGTTTCCCGTTACTCCCAGATCTTTGTGTTTCACTGCTTTTCAGTTGCCCATGAAGGGCGTTCAAATCCGCAACGTAGTTTGTGTTCCCGCATTGCTCCTTAAAATAATCTCGTTCGTTTAAGGTGGGTCTTTTGGTGTTAAACCGGCAAAACGTCGCCTGGGGATTAATTACTGTTGCGGATCTCCCGAAAATACTGTTTGGCAATATCATCCTGAACCACATTTTGAATGTTGTCTATTTTTCCTCCAGTTTCTTGAGGGTCTCGGTGATTTCGTGGAGCTTTTGTTTTATTCGCGCGAGCTTGCTGCTCTCTTGACCAGCGCCAAAGAGGCTTTGGATAATACCCAGGACTTGTCCAAAGGGGCCAGTACAGGAACAAAGGCGGCGATCGCTTTTGCAAATCCAGGGGTTAACGCAACAAAATCCTCAGTTTACGCTTACGCTTTTACTGTTGGTTTAACGTAGTCCAAGGTTCTTTAGAGCAAGACACAATAACATTTCTATCTTTATCAAGAATTTTGATGAAGGCAAAGTGAAAAAATGAGTAGATTCTATAAAAATTACCTTTTATGGGTGCTCGTCTTCCTGATTTCGGACAGGTCTCGACGTTGCATCTTTCTCCATCAAGATTTCACATAGAATAAAACAGTATCATAGGGCAAATATTACAAAGTATTTTTTTAATTTGTTAGTAAGAACTACCCTTGAAAAAAAATATCATGAAAATTTTCCCCAACTTTGATGAAATATTGTGAGATCTCATTAAAAATTGTCAAAAAAATTTAAAAATTTTTTCCTTTGTCAAATGATGTCAAAATCTAGACATTCTGACGCGTTTTTGGTCGAAAATCGTATAAATTTTTATGAAATTTTGTTGAAATCTTATCAAAAATTGTCAATTGTCAAATCTCATCAAATTTTCATCAGATTTGATAAGATTTTTTTGTAAGGGCCATCAAATTTTCATGAGATTTGATAAGATTTTTTTGTAAGGACCATCAAATTTTCATGAGATTTGATAAGATTTTTTTGTAAGGGCCATCAAATTTTCATGAGATTTGATAAGATTTTTTTGTAAGGGCCATCAAAGTTTCATGAGATTTGATAAGATTTTTTTGTAAGGGCCATCAAAGTTTCATGAGATCTGATAAGATTTTTTTGTAAGGGCCATCAAAGTTTCATGAGATCTGATAAGATTTTTTTCTAAGGGCTCTTTGATGATTTATTGACATATTACACATATCTTACAACATTCCCCTAAGGTGTACCATTCACATTCTTAGGCCGGCTGAATCCCCCCTGACATGGAAAATGCGTGTGTCTCGCTGCAAATGCGTTTGACCTATGACTTTTCCATCATGGACGCACCAATGCTATGGATGTCTACCAACGTTGGCTTTCAATCTTTCAATCATTGAAAAAACGAAAAACAATTTCCATCATTTTCCATCACGTATGTTAAATACATGTAATATACATAGGTGATGGAAAACGATGGAAAAATTTCCGCGCTTTTTCAATAATTGAAAGATTGAAAGCCTACGTTGATGTCTACAGTCAAAGACAAAAAACATTTCTTACCTCAATATCTGCAACTTTGACTTGAAAATTGGAGAAATTTTTAAAAAAATTATAGAAGCGTTTATTTACCTGTGATAAGGAAGCAAAAAATCAATGCTACAATCCTTGCAAAATAAAGATTCACGAACACGTGTTAATAAAGCTAATAATATGTATAATATCTGCTAACCGGCTTCTTGGCCAACAATGGTCGCTTTCACGATTATAATGTTGAAGTGTCATCATCATCAGCAGCTTCAGCCAAAAGAACAAGCACAGTATGAATGAGCAGTAAAAAATTAAGTAACGGTCGTCAACGAATAACGTACACTGTAATGCGCTGGATTTGGATGGAAAGTTTTGTTTGATTAAAAGTAAACGATATTGTTTATTATCGGAATTAAATACATTTTGGAAAACTAGGTTTTGAGCTTTCAAAATTAATAGTGCTCTTCACTTTTGGCAATTTTTGTACATGGCATTCAAAAGATCTTTGTCCCCTTGGCTCACCGCCCTTCTCTGGCCAATTACATTTTGTTTTTTGGGATCTTTCGTTCTGATCACTACAACACTTTGTCCCGTCGTGATCCAGTGTTTGGGGGCGATGCCTGGGTAGTGCTGTAGAAAAAAAGATCCTCTAAGTTTTTTCTGTGTTTAAGGCAGCGTTTATGTGTAAATTACATCCGATAAAAAAAATTTTAGCCTATAGTTTTTAAAGTTAAGAACGAACCATAATGCTCTCATAGTTGTAGGGCAGACCATAATTTGAAATCTCCGAATTGTCAAGTTTAAAGTTGTGTAAATAATCTAAAGAGTAAAGAAAACGTGTTTTGTTCTGGGGTAAAATTCACGTACGTTTCATTTAAATGATTCTTTGAAAAAATGATGGAAAAAATTATATACATAAATATATAATGACCAAAGAAATACCTTGTTTAACCAATGTCAAATCGAGGGTGACGGAGTTTAGGCGGTCGACTCGCTGGTGCTCGTGACTAACCCCCAAGGAGTGAAAGAACTCATGTAGAACGGACATGAGGGGCGTCGTTGGCTGGATATTCATCGACTGTCTCCCACCCTTCCGACCCATAGCGGCGTTACAACCTGGGTCTGAAGTGACATAGATGTAGTCGCTTGTAGACTGTGTAATTGTGGCGATTGTCATTTTGTCCAAAACCGCGTTCAACAATAGAAACGTGTCCGTGATATTTTTTTTCACCCCTGTTTTGCACCGTAGACCAAAAATGGAAACACATGAGTTTGATATTTTGCGCCATTTAAAAACATTTCAAAATATTGTAGTACAAATGTTTTGCAGGCATGTGTATTTAGTTGTTCCCTTAGAAAGCATCTTGTCAAAAAATGGCATAAAATTTTGACTCAACTTTGGTCGAAAATCTTGTCGAAAAATCGCATAAAATTTTGCCTCGATTTGGTCGAAAATCTTGTCAAAAAATCGCATAAAATTTAGACTCAACTTTGGTCGAAAATCTTGTCAAAAAATCGCATCAAATTTAGACTCGACTTTGGTCGGAAATCTCGTCAAAAAATTGCATGAAAGTTTGACTCAACTTTAGTCGGAAACCTTGTCAAAAAATTCCATAAAAGTTTGACTTGATTTTGGTGGAATTTGATAAAATATTTCATGAAAAATTTGATAATTTTGTTAAAATACTAATTTCATGAAAATTGTCAAACATCAAGTTCTGATAAAAACCTCATCAAAAATTGTCAGTTTTATCAGCTTTTGATGAACTAGTATGAAAATCTCGTCAAAAATTGTCAGATTTCATCAAAATTTGATGAAATCTGACAATTTTTGACGGAAGAAAATGTTGTTGTTGTTGTCGTTTTGTCAATGTTAACGTTTACCTGCATTGCATTTTGGGTCAAACTTGACATTTATGTTACACTTTTTTGTTACGGTATTGATCCATAAATCTTTCTCATCCTTCATCCCGCCTCTAGAACCGGGGCTGTCATCATCGTTCGTTCCTGCCAACCTTTCGCAGGGCTCCGATAAATTGTAAAAATCGTTTGAATCCGCTTGCACAATTTTCAAATAACGAGGTGTTCAAAATTAACATATTTGCCTTGATTAATTCAAATTCAGGAAAAAGATTCAATTTGATTCGATTTTTTGCAGGAAAAATTTTACAAAAATTTTGGGTAACAGGGTAACCAGGAAGTACGTAATCGATTTTTTTTCGTATTTGAGCTGTTTTATAAGAAAAATGGGGAATACCTTCGAAAATTTTGTTGTAATGAGACATGATGCGTTCCGTATACTGGGGCTGGTTGAAGGGCGGGTCACAGCTGAAAATGACGCCATAGTCCCCGGACGTCCGATAAAAGGACTTGCACAAGAGGGGTAGTTCAGGGTCGCCAGTCGTCCGTTTTATCGGCGGTTGGACACTTCCAGACGCTTGAAAGGCGTCTCTTTGCGAACAGATGGCGGTCATGAGTCTCGAGGAAATTCGGAGGTCGGCGGCCGAGCTTAAAACGATATCTATTGAAAAATCAAATTGTGAGATGCATGACGTGGAAACTTAAATATTATTGATTAATAACTGTAGATATTGAATTTTACACAGTAAAAGTTGAAGATGAGTCCCAAGTCCATGGACCACCCGCATTTTTTTCATTGTTTATGCAAGAGTAGTCCAGATGTCCTTTTTAGACAGCAGTCCGACACCAAAATATGTAAAAATTGCGGAGAAGCTTATCCGCTAATCTACCGGCCAGTTAGCTGTAAGATTTGTACGAATACACAATAACCCCATTTGATTTGATGTGTACATATAGTCAATCGTAATAAAACGGCCGTAAAATATTCTGTTATGAAAGTCTCCATGGGCTAGTTAATTCGCTTGTATGCATCAAGTTTTATAGTGATATTATATTGTATGATGCATAAACCCATTAAGATTTCTTAACATTTGGGGAACCCAGCACAAAAGTCATCTAGACGAGTCTCAATATTAAGTCAAATACAAGCATTTTTTCAAAATGGTTTATTTTAGCCCAAATTTTAGACAGTTTTTCAAAATGGTTTATTTTAGCCCAAATTTTAAGCAGTTTTTCAAAATGGCTTATTTTGGCCCAAACTTTGAGCAGTTTTTCAAAATGGCTTTTTTTGGCCCAAATTTTAAGCAGTTTTTCAAAATGGTTTATTTTAGCCCAAATTTTAAGCAGTTTTTCAAAATGGCTTATTTTGGCCCATATTTTGCGCTGTTTTTCGAATTGACTCTTGATCGGTTGTTTTGTTCGGTTTTACTTTGTTGAATACGTAAATAGCACAAAAGCATCGCTCGGTAGAGCCCAACAAAGTTCAGGGTTTCGCTTGGCTTTGACCTTCAAAGGGTCGCATAGTGTCACGGTGAGCTGAAAATTGTATCTCGCTATAAAATCAGCAGTTTCACCGGACATATTGAAGTAGAGAAAAAAAAAGTCTAAAATTTTTTTCCAATGCATATTTTTAATTTAATTACCAATGTTGAAAAAATTTTGACTCGTGCTTTGTGCAAACACAAATTTGTTTTCATCAAGCACGAGTCAAACTCAAGCTCAAGTTATCAGCTTGAAAATCTCTTCTATTAAATCGGACCCCAACTTGTTAAAGAACTTTTTACGTTGAATTTTTAGTTTCTGCTCAAACTATTGAAATCGCACAATCACAAATTTTGCCATGAATAAATTCTTGGTATCAATTTTTAGCGGGTTTTATCTTGCCAGTGTGATCATATCACTAGATTTAAATTTTGGCGAATCCGATACCAACTTGCTAGCAAACTTTAGGGAGCTCCACTCTTTCTTCATTCGCTTTTTTGATTTTGAAAGTTTTGGGGAACCTCGAATTAAAAACCATACCACTGAAATAAAATTGTCACAATTTCAGAATACTCAAACGGTGTCGGTCGTTGGCCGATACCAGAAATTCTTCGAGCAAAAATCCCCAAAATTCGTTTTTGGTAAAGTTTCTGAAATGCTTCACGGTCATCGTAAAACTGCCCAACTCTTTAGTATCAAGATTGCATATTGCATAGTGAGCACTTTATCTAAATGCTGTATTTTAAAACCTCAAGGTTCAGAAAATGTTTCGTTCTCACCGAATTTCTCGTGTTTTTGAAACCAAGTCGGTAACCAAATCATTTTTTGAAGCTAAAGAAGGTTCCGGAACGTTTGATTCCTTCAACAGCTCTCCTTTCGACGTTCTCGCGGATTTTTTCGACTTTTCAAATGAGCAAACAACCGTCATCAAGGTTCTTGTTGTACCAGCTTTCGTTGTTTGGTGTACCATCATGTTACCACGGTAATTTTTGATTTACTCCCCCAAAAAAGGTTTCTCGTTAAAGCTGCGGGCCTGAAATTTCAATGGCTTGTATTCGCCGCCTAGCTACTTCTGCACAGCAAGTTTGGTCAAATTTGGCGCGGCGGTTTGTTCAGGGCAATCTGCGAATATCTACGAAATATCTTGTCAAATATTACGAAAACTTGATGCGATTTTTATGCCAATTCATCAAAATCTTTTGAAAAGTTGATCAAACTGCTGCAATTCTTGACAAAAATCCGACAAATTTTAGTGAGATCTTTCAACAAGGGTGGCGTTGAAATTTTGAGAGTTGTCCTTCTTTTTTCGTTTTTAATAAGTAGGCATTTCCAAAATTCTAGAATTTGAGAATAAAATTAGAACAATAAAAACATCTTTTCCTTCGTTTTTTCTGTAGCAAAAACCATGTTCTTTATATATAGCAAAAAGCTTATTTTGGTCAAAAAATCAATAATACAAAGCAATCCATGCGATGAATTATGTTTACAGAGACGTGAACACAAAAAAACAAGTGTATTGACCCTGATTGAGTATTCATCTCATCTGGTTGCTGACAAGCCGAGCAGACATTTCGCTGCATGGTGCACATGTGCTTATGTATTTCTAATATCGACTAATGAATCAATCACACTTATATTGCGGAAGACAGTTTGCACAGAGTTTTTTTTCCTGGTTTTTGCTCACAATTATTGATCCTCAAAAAAAATACTTTCTTATTTGCCCACAAAATGTTTACCATGGAGAATAACCGAGGACACAAAAAAGCAATTTGGATTTTTTCTTCAATAATAGTGGTACTGGCGGCAAATTTTCAGGTGGAACTACTATAACTTTTGTACAATCCATACTGTTTTTTGTTTACATTGCAATATTTAAATTTATTAGTTCCGTAAAAGTTTTTTACTTTTTTAGTGTGAGGCACTTCCTTTGCTCTCAAAAGATGGCGCTGGGGACAAATTTGACTTTTCCCTACAAATAAACTCCGCAGTGACCAAAAACGGTCACCAGCACCG
>JAQIVE010003398.1:0-16884 GCA_034698285.1 Sminthurinus bimaculatus | reverse complement strand
ATGTTATTTTTAATAATAGATAGGAAATTTTCTCTAATAAGCTTTCTGTTATTTTAAATTAATTTATCCTTAAAAACTGGACAAAACTCTGTTTTTTTTGGGATTTATAAATTTTTTAAGATTTTTTATAGGTAATGTTATGAACAAAAGCTATAATATATGTTTTATATGATTTTATATATCTAAAATAAATTACACAAATTATACAAAACAATTAAACATTTGCTATATGCGCTTCACACTACTGCACAGTACCTATTATCCCATAAATTTGAAAAGAGAACTCATTTTTCTGTGGCCCGCATGAAGTTGTATTCAGCTTCATTGATGCCACAGAAAACATGAACTCACCATATTGCATTTTATTTATTTTGATGGAAATTAGAAAAAATCAAAACTGTAAAGGAAATTCTCATTTAAATTTTTTTTTAACCTTTTCTTCCATAGTTCCTTGAGCAAGTAAGCGGTAGACATAGCACGGCTTTTGCTGGCCAAATCTGAAGACTCGGAAAATACTTTGGAGATCTTGTGAGGGATTCCAACTCGCATCAAAAATAACAACTCTATTCGCTCCGACTAGGTTTATTCCGAGTCCTGTTGTACAAAAAAACACCCGATTTAACATGCAAACATTGTTTTTCCGTAGTTTATAAGGTTGGCTTATCCAATAAATACAGATGTCAAATAATCAACGCCATATCTACAATATAACATAACTATCAAATAAGAACAAAGAAAACCAATGGCGTGTACTCACCTCCAGCCTTTGTAGATATGAGAAATAATTTAACTCGATCGGTTGTTTTCTTATTAAAAATCTATACAAAGAGCAATAATGTTTGGGTTTTATTAGAAAAAATTTTAGTTATGAAATTCATTCCTTGGTAGTTTTAAAAAGTTTAAATTTAAATGGGTAAGGTAAGGCAACATATTTAAAAGTAATTAGACGTACATCACAGTCACGTTGCCGATCTTCAGTCTTAGTTGCTCCGTCAATTCTAAAATACTCGATCTGTTTTCTCCATCTTATGGGACTGCCATTTTTTCGAGCGTCCGCATCCAAATCTTCCAAAAATGTTTCAATGATATTCAACGAGTCGAGATATTGAGAAAACACTAAGACTTTATCCCCGATTTGTTCGCAAGTTTTCAGTATCTCAAACAAGATGGATAATTTGCTACTATTTTCTGAAATTCGAAAAACAGAGTCGGAACATTAATTTATATAACCGCAGATATAAGATGTAATTGACAAAACTATTTGATTTTAAACACAATAGGATATTTTTCAAAGTGTTGAAAATAAATAATTAATAATACCTAACAAACATATGTCATCTTTCGATTTGAAAAATTTGCTCCACCAATCGCCGCCTTGTTGAATTACATCGTAACTTGATTTTTCAGCTCCCTCATTCTCTTGTTTTTCTTCCTCAACCACTTCCTCATCCTTGCCGTTTTCTTTTTTCACTTTGGATTTCTTCTTCTTTTTATTATCGATGATGTTGCAGTCATCATCCAGCCAATCAATATCACTATCGTCATTAGCTGCTGCTGATGTAGAGGAACTCTCTTCGTCATCGTCATCATCATCGATAAAATCTTTCATAGATCCCATAGAGTCAGCATCTGATTCCTTTTCCGTGTTCTTCAGGACTAGTGCATAGGGATGACTAAAACAAGTAACAAATGCTAATTAAACACTGTAATTTAAGTTTTCTCTGAATATTTTTCAACGCAATTGTACCTGGGTCCGTGCAAAACATCTGCCACGAAGCAGATATTTTGCAATCGTTTGAAATTATCAAAATAGAATTACAAACTTAAAATATTATTTTACTCACCTCCATACTTTGCACAAGGCAGCAAAATCACAGAAAAATTTTCTCTCCTTGATACGAGTACCTGCAGACGTCATAAAATATTATTACACGGTATATATCACTCACGTTGCTAAATCAAAATCTTCACAGGTCAAAAACAAAAAGATTTGTGGATAAAACCATTTTAAAAGTGCATACATTTGCAGTATGTAAGACAAATATATCAATAATAATCTATAATCTTTTAAAATGTGTTAATAAAATGAACAACAAGAACTTACCGACATTGGTTTCACTCTTTATGCTTTCCAAATAGTGCGCGTATAATTTGGATTGTATGTCACTCAATTTAATTAATACCACATATTCATGTTTTGGAGGTAAATAAGGTACGAGAACCGAATAGTCCAGACGTTGAACACAGCCATCTAAGGTTTTAAAAATCACACAAAGTATAATACTGTTACTTACTATACGAATCTCTGGCATGTTGTAGTACGAAAAAAATCCTTAATAAATTATAATATATTGATTTGCGCACCCAGAAGTTTGTGAAGTACATGAGCTCTTTTCTTCATCCTCGCAACATCATGTTCATCACTGTCCGCGTGCTGTCCATTTGTTATGGGGTTGACAAATCGATTCGAGAACTCTTGCCTTGTTCCTAGTAAGTTTGGCTTAACAAAGTTCATCATGGTGTGATACTCCTAATGAAATAAAGACAACAATAATTGTTTTATAATTTAAGATGCAACACGCAAACTCAATATGTAACTACTATTTAGAAGAGGAGGCCTTTGATTACATAATATTATAAACATTGTGATTTTTAATTTAATATTTTTGTCAAAAAAGCAAAATTACCATTAAATTATTTTGCAACGGGGTGCCTATGATTAATAAAAAATAAAAACGATAAACAAATTAATGACTTTTGATGATGATGATAATAATATGGAATATTTGTTAATAATATTATTATGAAATTCCAAGCCAATAAAGACATTGTTAAATTGACGGCATTACAGTCTGTTACATATCTGAAGCTTTGATTCATACCTGTAAGTACGATACGTCGCCTTGTCTTTAATTGATTTACAGCTAATGATGTTTTCGAGGTATGATTCTAAAAATCGGAACAAATATAATATATTTGGAAATTTTTATACATGAGCTATTGCAATGAACTTTGGACTCATTTTTATAAAAAGAATGACGACTGCATAAAAATCTACTAAAAATAAAATGGTTTTGTAATCTTGCCTTTAGTAAATGTCCCTCATCGCATACAACAATGTCTGGATAGTCTAATAAACATTCTTGAATAATGGGTCTTTTGGCGATTAGATCCTTGGCAGCTTTTGATAATTTAGCTTTAGCTTTCTGTGGTTTGCCGTCTCCAACTGAACATAGAACATAGCACAAGAAAAATTATTATGTATTATTGATACACACTTCACACACATACAAAAATAATTGAAATGCATGCCAAATATGACAAATGTAGTTACCTAACGCTCTGAAGCAATCATAATGTATGATTCCAATCTATAAAAAATAAACATGTGTAATAACATCAGACATTAGGAATTCAATTCATCCCAAACTCTAACAAACGTAATTCATAGTAGTACATAATATGTCAATGAAACAAAAAATATTTAAACGTTGTAGCTTTAGCTTACTCCCCCTCGTCGTTTCCAGACTTGCAGTGCGTGAATACGGTCCCTCAAATTTTTTTCATCATATAACTTATGAACCAGGCAGGTTCCCTCCGCCTCTCGAGTCCATTGCTTGATCTCATTGAACCAATTGCCGACGGTATTCAAAGGGCAAATAACAAGGGCTGACTTAATTTCTAGTTGTTTACATTGTAGGACAGTGTGAAGAAACGCAATGGTCTGAAGGGTTTTACCTAATCCCATACAGTGAGCTAAGTGAAACAAAAATTGATACATAAATCAGAAATCGAAATAAAATTTGTGCATTACGATACATCATTCATAAATTTTTGATGTGAATAATGAATAATGTATAACATATGAATAATATTATAAAACTTTTTATGCACCTAAAATACAGCCGCTTCCTTGATTATTTGGTTTCTTGTACTGCTCCACGGATTCAAAAGTTGAGTCCCAAAGAAAAAGAACTCCCTTTGCTTGGTGAGGCTTTAATTTGTTAACAATTTGTGCATCCACTTGGACCAAGACCTCATTTGTTTTTAAATCCCGATCCAGAACTAAAGAATCTAAAACTTCCATAGATTCTGCTTCCGGTAACTTTTCATACGCGTTGAATTGTTTTTGCCGTTCAGCAACACGCCGTTTTCTTTTGTCCTCCTCATCTTCAGCCTGCCTAGTTTGCTTTTGAAGATCTCTTTTACTCATTACAGATCTAATATTTTTTCGGCCCCTTGTTGGAGAAGTCTACAACAAAACGAAATAATACTAATAATAAGCACAAGACGTTTAAACTGGCTGTGTTACGCAATGAGGACAGAATGCAGTTAAAGTAAAAAAGAAACAAGGCGATTCCGTTACCTGACTGTTTTCCACTATTTCTATATCACTATCACTATCATCAATCCTTGTTTCTTGGTTCTTCTTCTTTTTCTTCTTAGATTTAAAACTTTCATCAGAGTCCGAGTCAGATAATTCCTTAACTCTCTTGCGGCGACTTTTACGCCTGTAAAAATGGTTTAAAGATTTTCCTTTAGTTGTAAAAAAGAAATACATTGACACTGAACGTTGTAACGTCTCTATTAAAGTCTATACGTAATATAGAATGCTTATTTTACCGTTTATGCAAAAATATATTCAAGGATATTAATTATTATGAATTATGAATGAAGATTTAGCACACTTACTTGTTATCAGAGTCAGAGGCATCAGAGGAATCGCTACGATTTCTACGTTTTCTCTTCGACTTTCTCTTATAATTATCTGAGCTATCACTTTCTATTTCTTCTACGGAAGAACTACTGGATTTCCTAATGGAAACGAAAGAGCACATAATTATTAATATGAGGTTAAGTTAATGGCATTGGTTGATTAGGGTTGTTGATTAAATGTAAACGAAAAAAAAAGAAAATCAAACTCACTTTTTCTTTTTCGCCTTCGAAGAATCTTCACTATCGCTATCGACAGTAAAAACTTTTCCCTTGCTTTTTTTCTTCTTCACAGAAACAAAATCGTCATCATCTGAATGAGAAGAGGCTGCATCCGAGTCATCGTCTATTTTCCCAAGTTCACAAACAGCAGGTGTATAGTAATTTCCACCCTAAAGTATTAAAAATTAGAAAATAAAACAACGTATACGTACATAAAAAAGTTTTCAACCCGAGATAAATGAAGACACGATCAACTAATCATTAAAAGTGTTGTCGATCGTATGTACATTTACAATATAATAATGCAAATATTTCGTAGAAAACTAAAGATGAAATAAAACAAACCTTTTTCTTTTTCTTATTTTCGGCACCAGACTCATCTTTTATCTTCTTTTTGGATGACTTTAATGCGTCTCTTTTTGTAGAGCTATCAGAATCAGATCCTCCTCCATCCAAATCTTCAGCATCCGAATCTATACAGTCTATCACCACAGGCTCAATGTTAGGCTTTGAGACTTTGACACGGGGTTCTTCTTCAATGTCAGAGTCTAAGGATTCATAAACACATTAATCATAAATAACTAGTTTTACGGTACAACGAGTTTATGGTTAATAATAAAGCATTAAATGGATTAATAGTCGGGTAGGACAATTATTATTATGTTCTACATGTTCATGAATGTGTGAGTAGTGAGTAGATGTAACATGTTATATAATATTGTCTTAAAAAGTAATAATATCTCGCTTACCACTTTCCGCATCTCGGAGTTGCTTCTTTTTGGAATGCTTTGAGTTCTTTGAATCGTCTTTTGTTCTTTTACGGGACCGGTCTCTTGTTTTATCTCCTTGTACAGGATCATACGCACACAATCTATGAAAAAAAAGTTTAAAACCTCATTTAAAAACCAAGGTACTAGAAACTAAAACATCAAATTACCACCCATAATTAGAAAAAAATAAGTAGTCATGCATGCAAGACTAAAATACCTGTTTTGATAATATATTATTAGCATGGAAGTTGAAAAAGTTTACTAACTGTCTAATTGCAGCGGCAAGAGGATCCTCATCTTTTCTTCCTTTCCTTCCTCGTCTTCTATTATTTTTATCGTCATCGTCATCTTTTGGAATCTTGATAAATTTTTGCGTTTGTAACCGGTCATAAATGAGCTCTGAAAGTCTTTCCACACAAACTACGGGATTTTTTTTATCGTTGGGAAAAAGTTTTGGATCGTCATCTTCATTTGACTTCTTTTTCTTCAAATTTACTTTATTTTTATTTTTAATAGTATCATCATCTTCGTCCTCTGATGATGCACTTTTATTGCCTTTATCATTAACTGATTTTTTTGCTTTCTTGCTTTGCAAACTAAATAAACTAATAGTTTCATCACTATCACTATCAGAATCGAGAGCTTTATTCTTCGTTACATCTTCTTCTTCATCCTCGTCATTGTCCTTATTATCATCGTCTGACTTTTTGGACTTTTTAGACGTTGATGGTTTATCCGTATCATCTTTCGATGTCTCTTTTAGAGATGAAGTAGGTGTAGATGAAGCATCTTGTTTCTTTTTCTTGCCCTTAAATACTACTGTTTCAGGCGAACTTGGAGGACTATCAATAATACTACTCGTTTTTGATGTGGGTTTCGGTGATGGAAGGGGCAGTGAAAGCGAAGGGGATGCTGGTTTTTTCCTCAAGCGAACAACCACAGTATCACATGGACTAACAGCTCTTGTCATTCTCCCTAAAATTCCAACATTATCCTTTTCTGATGACTTACTACTACTTGGTTTCATATCAATCAATGACGGTTTCTTAAATTCATTACTATTAGAGGTTTTATTGGTATTATTATTATTATTAAATCTGACGGTCTCGGCAGGACTGGCTGGCCTATCGTCTTCCTCAGAATCTTCAAATAATTCATTATCTTTTTGGGAATTTGCATCGTCGTCTTTTCCTTTATTTTTCTTCTTTTTGTCCTTCTTATTTTGACTGGAAGTCGACTTCTTGTCTTTTAAAGTATCCTTAGCTTTTTTAGACGTGTCTTCTTCACTCTCTGAACCGTTTAGTACGGTTTCTTTGTCACTATCATTTTGAATTATAGGCTCTTCATTATCTAAATCACTCCACTCTTGGGCATTCTCTTCTTCTACTGATTCACCATCACCTTTTTCATCTTCCTTACTTTTATTTTTTGGAGATAGAGAATTTTCATCATTGTCGTTTACATTCGATGACAATGGTATTTTTTGTTTGTTTTTATTATTAGATTGGAATGCAACCGTTTCTGCCGGACTTATAGGTGGTGCATCTTTCCTTTTAAATTTCTTTCCAAGATTATTAGTTGTACTTTCATTTAGATCAGTGTCAATTGTCAAGTTACAAGTAACATTGCCAACTTCTTCATTGGCTTTTGGAGAGTTGGGTGACACTATCTCAGCAGGGCTGTGCACACTTTCATCGTCGGCTGATGATGATAAATTACTTTTCTCTTCTTTACTTGAGATTGGTTGAAGTAAAGTAGTCCTATCATCCTCTTCATCACTGTTTGCACTTCTTAATGCTAGTGTTATAGATTTTGAACTAGAATTGCTGGCTTTGGTAGCTTTTGATTCTTCGTGTTTTATTGCATATTCTGATGATGAAGAGGCTGTAGTTGCATTCATCGAAGTGATATTTCTCAGATATTCCTCACTATCTCTTCTTTTGAGTAAAGGAAATCTTTCATAAACTTCTTTCCAAGCCATATGATTCTGATCTTGAAGATTAACAATAGTTTTAGTTGTTAGTTGGCTAAATTGTTTAACGATAGTTTCTGTTAACCTTGCGCTAACATAATCCTCTTTAAGGAGCTGGTCCAAATTTTTATCTACATATTCATTTAAAACTGTATCTAACTCCCGTTTAAGTACATCAACAATAGCTTTTGACTGTTCACAAGTAAAGCTGAGCCATTCAACGACGGGAGGTAAATTGTAGGATGTCGAGGACGATGGTTTTTCCTCTTTTCCCTTCTTCTCTTTCTCTTTGCTATTGCCACCCATTTTTAGAGCTGAAATAAGACAAAAAAAGTCAGTTTTAATACAATTGTAATTTTTTGCAATGTTGGTGGGAAATATTTGTGATCCGATACATATGAAGTTCCATGTGTTGTGTTGACAAAAAACAGTACATCAATATGAATTACTGTGTTCAAGCAAGGTGTGCAACGCACATAAACATATACACATATACTTATTTGCATCACATCTATCGTTATCTGGCTACATCAGTAACTTACTTTGTTTGACTTGCGTTTATATGTCACACTTCGAGTTTCCATTACTTTATGTAACTTAATAAAAAAAATTTTACTTTGTATAATGACGTGCGGTGTGTAGATTAAGTATAAAATAGGTACAACTACGTAAATAAGTTAATTTAGAATTGAAAACTGATAAATGATGAATGTATATCAGAAACTTCAAAACACTTCTTGTCAACACCAAGTACGAAACTTGATCACATATGTGTCAATCCTCAAATGTATCTTTCACTACTAAGTAAATACACAAACATTTGCATTGCAAAATTACAAAGAAATTATAAATTAGCATGGTTGTTATTACCGATGAAAGATCAAAGATCCAAATATTTAGGAGAACGGCGGCTGAGTAGCTTTGGTATACAGCTTTTGTACACCACAACGGTGATATAATTATACTTTGATGAAGCCCTGTTCAAACAAATAAACCCTCATCAAACGTCTTAAACACAAATGTGTACATAGTACATAGTACATTGTTAATACATAGTTCATACATAATACATAAGACATCGATTTTGAGTTTGTAATTTCAATTCTACTCAAAATGGTATTTATGTATGTATTTAATGCTATTTCAATTTCCAAGAGATTGCAATAATATTATACTAAAAGTAGTAAAAAATAAAAAATGTACAACAAATTACAATTTTGTCACATGAACTCTTCAACCTTCAAACAATGGTAACAACAGTATAAACAATAAAATAGTAAAAAGTAGAACGAGTTGTCTAATTTGGCTGTTTGATCTTTTTTGATAAAGGCAATAATTTGCAAGTCGAAAGTCTGAAAATTAAGCACAATAATGAATTGTGTTTATCCTACATTATGTACCTAAGTACATAATGTAGGTAAAAGGTAAATACTTTAAATGTCAATTACTTACTTATTTGATAACTTATAATTTTGAGTACTTACACTTACGTCTTACGTTACATACGAAGATTCATTTAACTTTTTCGAACTTTAAACAAAACACAAAACTATAAATCCCGAATATTATAACATTTCACAGAAACAGGCAAAAACGAGAAAAATCATGTCTCAAACATGATGTGCTGATAAAATGATGGTATAGTACATATTACTTATGGTGGCCGGCCTCGTTTTGGTTCTTGAAAAAACTCAACCGTTTGCTATGATAGATTTTAATATTATTTAACAAAAATTCTTAAAATAGCTTATACGACTTAATAATTCACTTTAACTAACTGTTCTCTATCTTTCTAAATGTACTTGTACTTTGAAATTATACCGTTTATTTATGAATAAATACGAGTTGGTTCAAAAATAATTATTTCATTGTGCTTTTTCCACATATGTACTTCAGTAAAAATACCTCCAAAAATCTATGCACAAGACACAAGACCCAAAAAATTATGCATGTATCTGCATGTAAAGAGATGGGGGGAGAAAATGTCATTCATCGACGTGTTGATGTACTTATTTAAGTAGGATAGACCTACCACGTCTACTAAAATGGATATACATATGCGAGCAGTATGTACATAGTACATAGTGCATACATAATACATACATACATACATGCGTACCTATACTTACATACCAAAATTGCTATACTCCATTCTTTTACAACATACAGAAAACGTTTTTAAGATGTGTTTTAGACGGTTTTAAAGGGCATCATAATAATTAAACAATATTGAATCAAGATAAGACATTATTGATATTACAACTAATTGCGCATAAGTGCAGGGCATTTTATCTATCTACCTTGGTCAAATGCTAAAACGACACAATTTAGAATCTTGAATGGCACTATAATACGTTTTCCATATTTACATTATTGTTTCATGCATAAATAATGCTGCATTGCACAAAAACTGCCATAAGTACATACTGACTTAATGCATACAAAGGAGTTGGAGATTGGTTTTTTAATACCTGTAACATTACTATATCTAGATTACGAGCATGCTTTTATCTTTTATTAGACTGCATTTAGTGCATTTTATTATTTTAGACTTTAGACCAATGCATCATGTATCTCCAATTTCCGTGCAAATAAAGTGATAAATATAACCATTGCAAATACCCGTCAACACAATGTACTTGTCCTTCGACCCAAATTTTGTTCTGAAATCCTGAGACAAATCAGTCTCAAAGGTTTCACATTACACATGAAGTTTACTTCTCATGAGCATAATTCCTACCTCATATCTGGTAATTCCTGGAAAATGAGGGCATGCTATGTGCATCATCCGCCATCCACTCAAATAAATACCTATACATGAACAACTGCAACCTGATGCTTGATGGAAAAACGGTGAGCTGAAAAATTCTGAATTCTGAACGATGAACGAAAGTACTGATTTCCCCATCACCATAGTTTCAAGGTGCAAATGCAAATTTAGAAACTAAAACCTAAAAACTAAAAGCTAAAAGCTATGTACCGAAATATAGGTATTTTACAAAGGCAAAGCTACTCTCTTTTAGGTATATTTTTTTAATTGAAAATTCAAGCACCCGTACCCGTGCCCTGCTGGGCCCTTGCATGCAATATCTGTCATTGTAAGGGCACTCGGTGTCCCTTATAAACAATAACATAATGAATGTACACAGGAGATGCAGTGAGTACGAGTGGAGTGGCAGTCACTGTAGGTATGTGTATTGTATAGTTTTATCTTTTTTTAGCTTAAGGTATGTAGCCACAAACGATTTGAGATTTGAGTTATCCTTTTGTGTCTTTTCCCTTTGAAGGCGATGAAATGACGTCCATGAATCTCTCTTCATCACAAACTTTTTCATATGGATCAGGGGAGAGAAGATCAAGGGACGGGAAATTCCGCCGGAAAGCAAAAAAAACTTCCCAAGACCAAAGATGAAGGCATCCAATGTTCTCCGCATAACATCATCAGTATTCCCGATAATTTGTCCATATCCAATGACCCGCATCTCGAGCGCAAAAATGAGTGTCCAACTTTGGCAACTGATAGTGTTACTCTTGAAAAAGAAGACGATCCCAACATTAAAGCGCAGATTACATCACAAGTTCATAAAGAGAAAGGACCAGAACCTTATAACCTTTTCAATAATAATAACAATAATAGCAACGATAATCTTCCGAGTGTTAATGCTGTTAGTGACGCGAAAAAGGCGGAGAAAGCTGATTTTTCTCCTAAATTTCCATCATCATTATCTAGAAAGCTACACTTTTTGTGGAAAACTAATGGTGCCAGTGAAAACATTTTGGAAAGTAATAATAGTCAAATGAGGGAGTTGAGAGAATTTCAAGTTTATGGTTTATTTGTCCACTCCAAGAAAACTAAAGTTAAATTTTCTCCAGAGGTTATTCAGGAGGCCAACGAAAAGGGGGACGTTGCAGGAAAAGTAAAAATGATTAGTATACCTCGTGATTTTTAATAACCTTCTTTAAACCCCTTTAAATTTTTATGCTCAAAAAACGTTGCGTATTATAATCTCGTGTCTCTTGTGTCCGAAAAAAACAGGATCGAACTGTTCACAGAGCGAAAAAGAGAAATAGAACCTTAAAGAAAGTAATGGATAGTCAAGGTCGAATTATTTGCGATCCAGACGTCATGGATGATGATACTGATCCACTGTAATTCTGTCAATTTCTTGTGATAATAATAGTTTTAAATATGCACACACCATTTTTAATTTGAAATACTGTCCAGAAAAGGAAGAAAAATTGATCGTGAGTATAAAACTTTGAACCTCATTTTTATTTTTATCCTACAGGGACGCGGCGGACGAGTGTTGCCCCTGTAAATGCTTTCAAAAGTAACATGATAAGAAATGTATATAATACATTATTCTAGAAAACACAGTTTTACTAATCTCAAAATGCTTAATATTGCTCTTTATTAAAATAATTCCGCAGTAATAAAATGAAGAAAAAATTGTATAATCTAGAAATTTTTGTCTGGTTCTACAAATTACAGGCTGAGATTTTCAAGAAGCGGAAATGTTCTCACAAAAATGTCTCTCAATTATCGAATTCAAGCCGAAAATTTCAGCGCAAGCCTTGACGTGGCTGGGAATTTTCTCGATGGAAATTTGAAGACAATTAAGGTCGCTCGTGAAGTCTTTAGTCTCCCTCCATTCGATGGGGGTGACCCCATCGCCCAAAACGTGAATGGTTTGGGAGCTAAAATTTGGCTATTTACCTATGGCTTGAGGAGCTTGTTCTATGAAAATGATAACCTAAAAACCAATAGTAAAAAGCTCAGCAAGGTCATACGCCCAAGTGATATTATCAAAACTGCTACGGCTACTTCAAGTGGCAGCCTCAAAACCATCTCCGTTATCGAAACTAATAATAGTGATACCTTTGACATCTCACAACAACCTCCACAAAGGATTCGCGAATCCGAATTTCAAAACCTGTTAACTCAATTCCAACTCCTGGGGAAGGAATGTGAGCGAGTAGCCATGTTCACGAGCACTTTTTACACAGTCTATACCGAGTTTGAAGATAAAATCACGTATATGCTCTCAAAAATTTTGGCCAGGCTAAGGGTCAACTTTGACACAAAATTGAACCGCATTTATGGGACTAGTCCAATATGGAGGCGGAAAATGTTGACCTTGAAAAAAATTGATCCCACTCAAAAAAATAATAGTGAACGTCCCTTTATAATGGCCAAGGAAATTTTTAGTACGAATGGGGATGCTTCAATGTAAGTATTTAAAAAATTGATTTGCATATTACATATTATGTATTTAAAAATAAAAATAATACTCCAAACTGTTTACCTGACTCTTTGTTCTTTTTTCTTTTTTCATTTTCTTAGCTCATCAGTTGTTAAAGACGAGGACTGGGAAAGGTTTCGAGAATTCTCGCAGGACTTTCGATATTCGGCTCTCTTAGACCTCGTAGAAGATGTTACAAAATGTGTGGGTGTCATAAAGGCTCAAATGCGATTTCTCCTGGAGGATATAGTTAGTGGAAAATTTGAGGAGGAGGATTTGCAAATTCTCAATGTCCTTGTTTTTATGGAGGGTGTCATCAAGTTCTTTCTAAGGTCAGAGGAGACCTCAAAATATCACGAGCAGAACCTTCGACAAGTCATACGGACATTTTGTCGGGATGCCTACGAACTTCTTCGAACTATCCAGTCAACTGTCGCAAAAATCATAGAGTTGAGGGACACTGTGCAAATCTGTTGGGCCTACATCACGAAAGAGTTTTCCAATTGTCCCACAGCATCTGGAAAGGGTCTCAATCTCCTAGAGTATTCACCATGTTCTATTTTTGAAGCTCGCCCAATGTCATGCATCCTCAACTGTTTTAATCTAGGAGAAACTCACTTTTACTTTAAGGCCGAAGACTTTCACTTGACTCCTTTCCCTAGAATCCTGCAGCTTTTCCAAGTGTCCACTAGCCGGGCGCTCCTGATTTTACAGTGGGTTTTTTTTTGTCCCTTATTCTCGTTTTAATACAATTATTTCTTGTACCATATCCCATTTCTACTTTGACTAAGTACATGAAATGCTATTGAATTTTTTAATCCAAGGTCAAGGGGAGGAGGATCTGAGGATAGTGTTGACTCGTCTAACTACTATAACTTCCACTTAATGGCAGATAAGATTGAAAGTGAAGAGGACAACAACGTCAATGAGACAATACGAATAAGCTCTTCCGCGGGAATGAGAAGTCTTAGGACTTCCGGAGAAGGTAGTTTGGGGGGGATTGGAGAAGACGCCTTAAAATCTGTACTTTTAAAGCCAGCTATTAAAAATATCGGATAGAAAATGATCCGTGTATGCATGATTCGATGCAGTTTCGAGACATTAAGTATTACATATTAGTTGTTATTCTTATTGTTGTTGTGGTATTATTCTTAACGTTCTTTTGAATGTTTCATTTGCTATTGATAAGCATAATTAGTAGCCATAATAATACGTAATAAATGAATGAATCGACCGATTTTACACAGATTTGTTAAATAATATTGATGATTTATTTATCTTGATAATAAAATAATTAACATAATTAATAACTGTTACCGTAAAACAAACGGTGATAATGTTTTACAATACCATACTTACATCATAGTCATTGGTCATAATACATAATATTATGATAATATTATTATCATAGCATAACAGACCTTTGTATACTTAAAATTATCAAGATTCAAAACAGTAAGCAACAACAAAGAAAAAACAATGTTTTTACACAGACTACAATTTATCAATAGTCACTACGTGGGGCGAAAGAATAACTAAATAGAATTGAAGATCTAACAATCAGTTCAATACATAAATCATGTACTACAGAGAAACGAAAATTGGACCTATTTCGTTTCGGACGGGTCTGTTCCTCATTCATCAATCAAGGGAAACTATTGCCTATTCAGAAGTTGAGAAACAATTTCATCTCAATAAAAAAATCAAAGATACATTAATAACAGCTAAATGGTCACTGATCATTGATCAGTAGACATCATTACATAATAATATTATGTAAAAGGTGTTAAGCAATACAATTAATGTAGTGTAAAAAATCGTAAACATTACATTTTGTCAATAGTAAGTTACATATTGATGATAGTTTAGTTTTTAAAAATGTTAAATCTATCCATCTACTTCATACGATCGTTAAAATCTGAAATTCCAGGATAACAAAATTATGTTATACGAAAATTTATTTGTAGGCTAGTGCGCAATGTTATCACTAAGTTATAATGATTAGTCCTAAATATTCAAACTACTAATAATAGTTATTTTAATTATTAATTTAACTATTAAACTTCATCAGGTCACGCACCATCATTATTTGCACAAACGTTATAAAAAAGTATCAATAATATTATTTATTGTATAAAGTTTTAGAAAGCGCCAGTCATCTTATTTAAAGCTTAAATATAGGTTAATATCACAATCACAGGACATAAGCTTTTATTCTTTCATTCTTTACATTTTGGACATTTTAGCTTATGCTCTTTATGAAAAAGTCCACTTAAATGAAACTGGTAAGTAGCTTCAGGTAGAAAGTACGTTTCATTCAGTAGTTTGTTTAAATTTAAATTATAGTTTTCAAATGAGATAATATCTCCAGGATATCTTTTATTCTTTTATCGTTAGTTATGAGCTATGTCATTACCCATTTAGCTAAAAGTTGTAAGTATAACGTTCTTCTGACGATAATCTAGTGGTTATTAGTGGTAATAAAAAAATAATCATACATGTTACTATATCTTAAAATCCATATCCAATGGCGGGTATCCGTGTTTTATTAAAAACTACTAACTAATAACTACTTTGGTCTCGCACGATTACTTAGCTACACGATACATAGCATACTTTATAAAAACTGCCGAACAAATAAAAAATATAAACTACATATTCACAAAAAACGTCGAAAGTGTAGACATAATAATATTTCTTATTACTTTAGTTTGAATTCGAATCACCAAAACAGATAAATTAAACGATAGGTTATAAAAAACTATTTTTATCATTCATCATAAAAATAAACAATAAAAGAAAAATACTTGATGGCTTCATTACAAAAATTGCATAATAATCTTGCTTCATGATGTGTTCCTATGTCCCTATCATATACCATACAACGAGATACATGTAGTATGGTGTATGGTTATCCTTTATAGTGCAGACGAATTTAATAGGTGCATGTAGTTTGAAAAGTAGTAAGGCTAATAATATTCAAACTACGCTAAAAATTCTACAACTGCGTTTAGTACTATTCTCTCTGTCTAACAGAAATTTTCATTTTCATAGATTTAAATCAATTAAAATGTTAATGTTAAATCAAACCGGTGGTTCCTCTGCACTATAGGATACATGTCACTGTGTTCAAATAACTATTTTAGATTATATAATAGGTAAAGCTTTTTGTGACATTCCTACTGACAACACTGACAAGTCATCAGCTTTTTAATAAAAGGAACTTCAGCTCGTCTTTCGGGATATTGCATTCTTGCGAAATTCAAGAAAATATCCTCTAGGGTTGTCTCATTCACTGAATAATCTTCTATAATATTTTCATACAATGCCTTCAAGTCCTCCATTATTGTGAATAGGACATCCCACGGCATTGTTGTGTTCAGCACTTGAAATTGAAGAATATTTTGATGTTGATCCTTGAGATTACAAGGCTGAAATTTCTCCAAAATAGCATTGGTTAGAGATACTACGGCTGTCGATTCTGTAGCAATCATTGATTTCAATTTGATTACTAAACTGTAACCTATAAAACACAAAACAGTTCAAGTACTTTTAAAATTTGTTGTTCCTAGTAAAAAAAAGTAGCTTGTTTAATTTGCATGTTTTTTTGTAATAAAATAAATTATGATATTATCATAGTATTTACCCTGTGCAAATTTATTTTTCAGTTCTTGAACTCCTCCTAAACACTGCATCTGACCATTTACCATGATTCCTAAACGGCTACACAAGGCTTCGCATTCTTCCATGCTAAACCAGAACAAGATTTTTTGTTACATAGGGAAAATGATCTCAGTTTTGTAAGGACATTTAAAAAATTACTTTTACTGTATTTACGTATAATATTATATGTAGAACAACACATCAACAAGTAAAGGGAATTTATAATGCATACCTGTGAGATGTTAATATAACTGCTTGACCGGAATCCCTGACAGCTGAAATTGCTTTCCAAAATTGACGA
>JAQIVE010003397.1:0-16885 GCA_034698285.1 Sminthurinus bimaculatus | reverse complement strand
TAAATATTGTAAATAATATATTTAATATTTAATGCAATGCAAAATGTAGAACACATATTTACCTACCTACAATGTTTATGAAGTACATACTACATACAAAATATTATGGTCATGATTTGAAACTAAAAGTTAAATTAATAAAACTATTACGAGAGGGCAATATTAATAATTAATAACCTCTATAAATATTAAATAGTATGTATAACCCGTATAAAAATTCAAGTCGGAATCCTGCAGGATAATCCGGACGAATTTTCGCCGCATTTTTGGCCGAAAAAGTCAGGTTAGCTATCCAAAATCTGAATCCGGAACTTTTTACTTCACGTCGGCGGGAATTTCCAGGTTATCTTTTTTGTTACTCAACCGAAAATCTGGCGAAAATTCGGGTACCAAAACCAAGCAGCATTCTGGCTTTATTTTTTACACAGGAAATTGAAAATACAAAATCCGCTACAAATGCAACGGTGCAATAATTACTCGAATTTCGCCGATACTAAAAAATAATACTTAAGTAAATAATACAGTAATAAAACGAAAAAATATTAAACCGTTTTCAACTTCCTAAAGATAAGTAAAACATGTCATGTAAGAAAATAATAATTTGTAACCAGAAACTGTAAAAAAATGACTATTTACCATTATTTAAGATTTAAGTTGTAAAGTCTAAATAAAATGTCTTGTGTAAAAAAAGTGTACATACATAGATCATGTGGAGGATGAGGAACGAATGCTGTACAAAATAAAAATATATAAAAATTATGGACTACCCCTAGAAAAAATCTCAAATTTTTGACACGATTTTGGTCGAAAATCTTATCAGTTTTGATCACTTTTTGATGAGATTTTGATTTTAAAATTCTGTTAAATGTCATCAAATTTTCATGAGATTTGATAAGATTTTTTTCTAAGGGTGCCATTCTATTAATAAATAACATGATTTCGTACTTCCTACTATAGCATGTGTAATACTATTTTACCTATTCATAAATCCCGTACCAAAATATCCCGCCGAATTCTGTCAGAAATTTCGCCCACCCGAGTTTTTCGGCCAAAAGTTGCCAGTTTTCTGTTGAGTGGATGGAAATTTCTAACAGAATTCCGGAGATTTCGGCTAAATTCTGTTACTTTTCGGCCAAAAAACGGGCGAATTTTCTGCAGGAAAATTCTGCAAATTACTATTAAAAATTTTTTTGTAAGTTTATGGCTGTAAAATAAAATAAACGCTCACGACTTAAATATTACGATTGGTCAAAGCTCACTTAAACTCATATTTTTTGTGGTAGAGGTAGAAAAGATAAAATATAGGAAGACCCCAGTGTGTGATTTGTAACGAAAAAAAATAAAACAAAATGCTTTTGTTAAAATTTCCAAGCACTTCGAGGTTTGGCCCAATTTTTCCAAAAGAAATAAAGGACGAGCAGTCCGAGAGCCACTGCGACAAAGATGACGATGGCTTGCAGGGAGTGACTCAGGATGGACGGAGTGGGGCAAGCACTAAAGTGGGGACACTGTTTCATCCTGGCGCCATCATCTCGCATGTCCCGGAGAGACTTGAACAGTGGACCCATGACCTCTGACCAAAAATGGATGTCTTGGCTCAAATAAGAAGTTGTAGAGGACTTCATGCCGTTGGCCACAAAAAGTTTGGCTTTCCAGTTCTCCTTGGTGAACTGCTGCCATGGGGCTCTGATACGGGTCAAAGGCAAAAGGTAAAAATAGTAAATTGATTTTTAAAAAGTAAAAGGTCATCATCAAAAAAATACCGTGAAAATTTAAATTCAAGTACCCCTCGTCAATAAAGTCGATCCAGCTCTTCATAAACTTGTTCTGGAGTTCCTGGTCAGTCTTTGAGAGTTTGGTGCGGTTCCTGGGCTGGGAATGAGGGAAAAGGAAAATTACTTCTTCCCCGATTGACCCCTTGGGATGCCAACTTAAAAAACACATAATTTACCAGTTAATTACGTTTTACATTTCAGAAAAAACTTGATTAAAATCAAAATAATCAAAATATCATGGAATTTTACTTGAGGTTAAAGTGTGACTGAGAAGAGGAGTAGGCCCATTCATATCGAAAGACGCGGCTCTTGGCCCGCTCGGAAATGGCGCGGGCGGCCATTTCGATGGCGTGTCGAATGTACATGACCCCGCAGAATCGGAGATACGCCGTTCGGAAAGATTTGTTGGTGGTGGTGATAGAGGGCGTGCAGTTCGGCGGGTGGCTGTTTTCCTTGTCTAGGGATGATCGAACCGCGGAATATAAATATTCATGAGTGGCCACTCCGGCTAAGCCCGCCATTTGATCTTCGGGCGAGTTGAAAAATTCCTGGAATTAACAGTATAGTTATAAAAATACGATAATTTACACATTTCACTCCAAAAAATTGAAAAACTATGGAAGAAATTTGGTACAAACGTGCAAGCTGTGTCCAACGAGTCTTCTTAGTTCCGTCTCGTTCAAAGTGTCGTTCTTGATTTTATCTAAAAGCCCCGCCTTGTCTTGGTAGGTGTGCGTGAGGACCTGGAAAAAAATCAGCCATTACATTTTAAAATTTTGAAAATTTCCTACAGTTACTGCTTTTAATTGCAGGTAAAGCAAATCAGAGAAAAAATTACGCAAATCGATCCGGCTCCAAGATTATCGCCAATCAGGAGATCCATCTCTTGCGGAAACTTGTTCTGTGTCAAAAGGAACGGGAAAACTTGCTCGTTTCACCAAATTTCGATAAAAATTAGATTTGCTAAATATGTAATATGTTTAAAAAAATTGTTGGTTACATCTTCCATTTGGAGCAAAGGGTCCCCCAAAATAAGTTCCTGGTCAATGACGGGCTTCCATAGTTGCGGGATTTTCATGGACTCCTGTAAAAATTTACACCATTGATTTTTTGTAAAATTTCAAAGCATTAATTTTCATGAATAACGTAAAAATGAGCATAGTTAATTAAGTTTTACGGTTAAAAGTTTTTCCGCCGAAATGTTCTGCAAGCAGTCGATGGACTCGTTGAGAGAAATCCCTTTGCAGTGCGTTAAATCCGCGAGGTGGTCCAGCGACTCGAGAGGCTCAAAATCCAAAACGTATCGCCCGGTGGCGATCCCGCCGTGCAAGATCATCCGTCTAGCCAAGGGTTTGTTCGCGAAGCTAAATGTACCGCAAGAAATTACAACATTTGACTCCATTAAAATTATGCATCAATTTTGTTTGTATAATTTTACATGTTGTTTCCTTGCTGGAGAAAAAGTGGGGACACTGCCAGCGCGGAGAGGGCCATACTCCCGGAAAATCGTCCCGCCACCGTAATTTTGTCCGGATCTCCCCAAAACTCCTCCGCGTTCCTCCGCACCCATTTGATAGCATTGAGGATGTCGTGGAGGCCCGCGTTCCCCGGAAGACTGGCGTTCCCGCTGCTCATGAAGCCAAAAACCCCTTAGACAACAACAAGGATAACTACGGTTATTAATTTATACAAAAATTTGTTTGAAATTTAATGGCATTTTGTAGAGGATTAATTATAAAATATTACTCACCAACTCGATAGTTGACGGTGAATACGAGAATGTTTCCTTTGAGGGCCAGGGCTGACCCGTCGTACTGGACAATGTCCGCAAAATTAAAGCCGTCACCTGCGCACCATGTTTCCGTATAGATTACTTAACTAGTTTTCTAATTAAACTAAATAGTAGACGAACGAGGGAAAAAAATTGACCTGGGACCCAAATGAGAATGGGCAGTTTATCCTTGTTGTCCATCTTGGTGACGGCGGCGGGGGAGTAGACATTTAGCTTCAAGCAATCTTCGTCGGTGGACATCCCGCCCTGGGGAAGACTCGGATCGGAGAATTCGGGGAGATGACCAGTCTGGGGACAGGCCGCCGGATGTCGGTCGTCATTGATGAACCGGTTCCAGTCCAGACTCTCGTTTCGGTGGAGAAGCGGCTTGGACGCCGCAAACCTCGTGGGCATCTCCGCATACCGAATCCCATAGAAACGAACCACATACCGCTTGTCCTCCTCCACATCCGCCACGGCGTCAAAGTCCGTGAGGTTGATGGTGTAACCCTTGACCCGACCCGAGGTCGTCACCACATTTACCGTCGACTCGAATTCTCCGGAAATCCCAAAGATTAGGTCGAAAATAATCAGGAAGGGTAAAAATCGGGTCAGGCGCGACACTTTTAGATTTTTGTTTGCCAACATTTTCACGGGTCAACTGATTTTTCGGACACAGCAAACAATTATTTTTCCCACAAATAATTTATATTGCAACAAATTGCTGGAAGTTAACTTGTTGAAATGGTGGGATAAAGTCACAATAATTTTTCCATGCCCATTCCATGGACAAAGTGCCGAGACGAAGGAACGTTGATGAGGAATGAGTCAATATCTCGTCAATTTGTTTTCCCTCTCAAAATTCTTTCTTAGTTTTACAATTCCTGTCTCTCTCTCTCTCTTTCTCTCTCTTTGCCAATTAAATAAAAAAATACGGTTATTACTGTGATAATTCCAAGAAGAACTTCATAAGTATAGACGGAGTAAAATGAAAATGTTTACTTGCTGTTACACATTATACTTTCCTGTCTTTTTCCAATGGATGTTTATTATTACTCTCTCCAGAACGTAAGTACGAAGAAATCGCATTTTTATTAATGACGATTTACATATGTACATACACATATACATAGTATGCATGTGTGGTCTATATTATTTTGATACCATGTCAAGAGTATGGAAAATCATGAAAAGCTGATGCTTGTATTTGTATGTGTGAAAGGAGGCATTGACATCTTGATAATAATATCTATATCTATATAAATATATGCAATTTAATACGAAAACTGTAATAAATAAAGATGGAGTTGGAGCGAGGAGCAGAAAAATGTGCAAAACATGATGAAAAGTGAAAAATGAGACGATTCTCAACTTGCACAAAATCATGTTTTGTGCATATTCCTTCCCACTATCACTATTATCAATTAAAGTCAATGACTATTATCTACTGTCTATCTACTACGCTTAATAACCTATAACACAATATAAGATTGATATGCATACTAATAGACATCACATTCTGTTTTAAATTTTGCACGTTGCAAAAATAATCGGGGGAAAACCAGGGCGAGGAGACTAAAATAAGAGCGCAATATTAAAATTGCACGTTAAGATGTGCGTAAAACGTGTTTTTGTGTAAGTAAGTATGTATGTATTTATGCTTAATATTATTTAACTTAAATGTTGCCCGTCTTATTTTGAGCGGGGAGGTCGACACAGTTTTATGCACTGTATTTTTGCAGTAATGTGTGCAGCAGGTTACAGAGCTTAAAATAACATGAAGAATGAGATCTTTTATATGTATGTATATAAATAGGAAAACACATTCACGGTATACGGTATACAGTATACAGTGTCATAATCAACTTTTTATGGTAATTATTATTTAATATCTAATCATTGCCGTAATAAAATTACCAATAATGCCAAAATGTGCTCTCCATAAAAGCAATCGATCCCTTGGAAATAGTAAGGAGAGCATTTATTTTTTAATTGGGAATTTGTCATACATCATACACTATACACTCGCTCTCATCTCCTCGCACACTTATCAAGTTTCGAAATTGGAAACCGGCACTCGCCACTCGTCTCAGTTCCATTCCCAATATTATTTACACTGTAATAAGTATTTTATGTGTAGTTGCTCTCTGTCATCGGGGTAATAAACTCCTTTTTTTATTTCCCTCCTTTTATTTTACTGTCAATTAACTTTCAGTGAAGAATTCTGTCTATATGCGAGCACTTACATATTTAAGATAATTACACGTGAACGGAAATGCATAATATACGCTTATTTTCTTATGGAATAAAAAATGAAGAGTATTTTGTCAAAAATTCTAGGTTCTAGTTAATAAACTGTTTACATTTTGCTGGAGAAAAAATGTTGGTTTGTTGACAATATTCAAAGCTTGAGGGTTTATTGTCTTTAATCTACTACATAATATGGTATAAACACAGCCGTTTTGATGATTGAATTCCGTGTCGTATTTTAATTCATGTTATTTTGATGGTGCTTTGATCTCAATGTGGACAAAGTGCTCTCCCGCTTTTCCGCCTTCTGCTCGCCCATCATAGAGTCTGAAAGGAATTTTAACTGCTCAATGGTAGACACTGAATTTTCCGAATAAAAACAGGTCAAAATGCTACAATGTGTAATGTGTATACTTACAGTGAATCTCCGTTGCCATCGTTACTGTTATTACTCTCCGCACTCAAAATGGTCAAAGAGGAAGTTGTAGCAGGTTGTGCGGGTCCAGATCCCGATTCAAACCAGGGAAACAAAACTGTATAGCCAATTGAGAAGATTGTTAGGAAGAGCAAAACGGCGGCGATGAGCACGTACACATTTTTGTCCCAGAACGATGAACTATTTTTCCCGGGTTTCATTTTACAGCACCGTTGGAAAAAATGAAAAAGACCAGACCAGTTCCAGGTTCCAGGCAACTGGCTAATTTATTATTCCCAGCTTTAGCATGGATAAAACTTGTTTTAGTGAGATGGTTTCGTCTCAACTATTTACTACATAATCCTACGTAAGTAAGTAAATACGTGTATAGACTATTTTCTCAAAATGTAAAAGTGTACAGTGCCCATTGTACATTGTACATGGTTGAAAGGAAAAGTGTTTGAATTTAAAAAAGTTGACTTTACTTATGTTCTTTTCGTGGTTTACTATGATTTACGGTATCAACATAATATATTACATATTATATCACACCATCATGCATACTAGTAAACAAATACAAAATAGAATACAAATTAGTATGCATAAGTTCAATAATAATATGATTCTTGTACTTTATTTACTTACTGGCCGCATATCTACTGATATATTTTTTAGTATTTTTTATAACTTGGCTGTTTATGTCATGACAAAATGGCTCAAAACATAATAAATTGTACAATAATATGCATAAATATAAATACACACAGAGAGAGAGAGAGAGGGAGAGAGAGAGAGAGAAAACATCGACACATTCGACACGCATCAATTCTTTTACCATTATGAATATTAAACGCATGTCTTGTTTTGTTATTTGCTAAAGCTATGCTATGTATTTATATATGTAGTTTGGAGTTGGGACTCTTGTGATAATATCAGGATACGAAACGGTGACAGTGTATGGCCATCACCAAATGTAGACATTAATATGTACATATTACATGCTTGTATATCACGTCCTGCGGTTTTCCTTGTCTTTAACCATGCACAATACAATAGAATGAACAAGCAGAGTTTTCTCCAGCATGGTCGTCTTCTTCTTCTGTAAATGTAAAAAGTCACGTCACATTGAATGCGGGACGCCCACGCTCCGGGACTTCATCAGTAGAGGAGCAATAAAACATAAAAAACACGTGGACAATGTCAAAAGCTGACAACAATTCTCCAGGCTCATCATACATACATATTACATATGTATCTCTGCTAATTCTTTAAAGCCTTCTTGATCTTGTAGGTTAAAAAAAATACAGGGAATAAAAACATGGAGAAATGGCGAGAATGGCCAAGTGCGAACGCCTGGGACCAGAAAGGAGCCAAAAAATACATACATATGAAGGCATTGCTTGGCAGGGTACATATCACACATGTTTACAGTGTAAAACAGCCTCAGGATTTGTATTTGGCGCGAAAGTTGTAAAATAGCAGAGACTTGCTTGAGTCTTGAGTATTTGAGTAATATTTAATATATTATGCATGTGTAATGTTGTGTTTGTGTTTATGTGTATCGTGAAAGGACGGGACTTGCCCGGCACATTTGACCTGCAAAGTATTTTCACACGCGAATCAAGAAAGGTAAAAAAAGTGGACTTTTTCTTCCCTGGCTTTTCCTACGTCCAAATAAGCTGCGTCCTTTCACTGTCTGTATAAATTTTTAAGCACGAGGGAGATTTGGGGGTTCTCAATAACAACAACCTGCTCAAGAAATATATTATAAGACTTAAGACTTAAGACACAGGAGTCAAGTTCAACGGGGACTAAACAAATACTATATTATTATACATACTTACACACAAAATACAAACATCCCAGTGTTTATTTATTTACAAGGCTTCGTTTTTTTAAACTATTGGCCCATCTTTTAATGACACACGTATCATCTACTATTATTACAAAACCATTGTACATAATAATTTGGTGAAGCAATTAAATAAACGTACGTTTCATTCTTATGGAGCTGGAGCAGCCTGAAACAGGAACAGTCATCCTCACCATCATCTTTCAACACAGAGATTGCTCAAATTGGACAATAAATGTGTGTAAGAATAATCAGAATTACTTTTAACAACTTACATTATGACTTATGACAATATTTACTATAGGTTCATAATATTATTATTGTGTAACTCTTAACTCTTAATCTATCTTTTGATTTGTATGTGTTGTAAGTTGTAAAGACAAATCGAGTTAGTAATTGTTTGAAATGTTCCTGTCAGCCAACAAAATGTGTTATGTGTTTATTATTTTATTTTTTTCAAAAACGACCTGTTGAGTAACCGTCTTTTTTATACCTATAGTTTTTCCTCACATTTTAATGTAGGTGTAAAGTGAAATAGAAGTGTGCAATAGTTGCACAGATCGTCTAGAGTAAAAACTTTTACATTTACAAACTTTTTGTAACACACAAAATTGTTTCAAAATGCAGTTTTTAGAGGATAAAAAGTAACAAGTTTTACTTTGATACAAAAATTATTTTGAACTTTTAAAAATATAAAAGATTTCCGTTCAAAGCATTCCATAATATTAAATTCTGTGTGTAGGTATAAAATAAATAAAATTGCGGGGTTTAACAATTAATTCATGAAATCGTTTCAAAATTTTGTTTTTTTTAAATAAAATTTCAGAGCTCATAGAAGAATAGAGAAAAAGAATGAGATGACAGAGATTTATGGTGAAAACCACAGTGGGACAAATTCTGAGGAAAATTTGTGCTCAGCGGATGGCCGGACGACGAGGACAGAGGACAAGTCTGTCAAAGAGGTCATAGATACGAATAACAGCAGCAGCAACAATAAACCGCAGCAGCAGCCCAGTAATTCACCCTGTGATGAACTGACCACCAAAGTCCTGACCCAGAACAATGATGACATGAACGTTGGCACCGACCCCGTCCAAGTCCAGTCAAAGCCCAAAAGTCAAAGTGAACCCGATTTCGGAGTGAGAACACTCAGGTGACTAAAATGGAATGAATAATAAATAATAATACACAAATAAAATACTTATTGACCTGCTGACCTTGACCTTGACCTTTGTAGATCTGCTCAAATGAACTGGGGTGAAACCAAGAAGGACACGGAGCTGACATGTCGGGACTGCACCTACTCGACCACCAGCCGGATCAGCATGAACCGACACAAGTTGATTCATCTGTACGAAACTCGGTTCGAGTGCCCCGAATGTCATCACACGTTCGGGGAAAAGAGCATTTATGAACTTCACACCAAAATGCATGAAAAAAACAAACGAGGCAGCAGCAGCAACAACAACAACAAAAACAGCAACAATTCAACCACTACCAAAGAGCATTCTTCAAAAAACGCCTCCACTTCCGCCGCTTCATCCTCCTCATCCTCCTCTGCTCGCTCCAAACTCGAAATGGACAAGGACAAAGACAAGGACAAGGAAAAAGACAAAAACAAGGACAAGGACAAGGATCGTCTTTCCCTTGCCGAAAGGCGAACCCGGAGGAAACCCGCCCGTTTCCACAGACTCTGCGGCCGCTCAACCCCGCCAACAATAACAATAGACGATGACGACGATGATGATGATGAGGATTATAAAAGTGGTGATAATAATACTAAAAACAATGGCAAGGGAATCATCGATGATGCCGAGGAGCGGGAAATTGCGGAAATTTTGCACATATTTGATGACGACGACGAGGAGGAGGAAGACACGGATGATTCTAGACGACGAAGACGGCAGAAAAAGAAGAGTAAAAAGGCCCTCAAACGCTCCAGAACTTTGTCCTCATCCGCAGCAGCAGCGTCCAAGAAGAGGCGGAAAAGCAACGTGGAAAAAGGTAAAAAATATCGGAAAAAAGAGGTGGATGATGATGATGATGAAGATGCTGAGGATATTGAAGAAGAAGAAGAAGATGGGGAAGGTAGAGGTGGTTACAAAACCAATGGCTGGACATCAAGCTCCAGTTTTCGGTATGTTTGTACTCACCCGGGTTGTTCCTACGGCTGCAACTCCCTGAGTCGCATCAAGGACCACATGCTGAACCACACGGCGGAGAAAAGGTTCAAGTGCAAACTGTGCAACTCGAGGTTTAAACGAAAGTATGGACTCGAGCGGCATTGCAACAATACGCACGGACTCTCCGATTAATTAATACAATTAACAATAATTAATTATTACTATTATTATTATATAGTTATTAATTTAACACTATAATATGCAAAGTGCACCTGCAACTACTACAACAATAAGAAAAGTATAATAATAATACTGTCATAATAATATAATATAGTGTTTTTAGCTGTTTTTGATTGAAAGTCAGCACCAACCAAAACCAAACAAAGTAAAAAAAAGAAAAAGAAACAAAAACAATGTATGTCTCTGCACACTCTACACTGGCAAAGAAACAATCCCTGGTCGATGACGTCCTAATCGCAAAACGTCGCACAATATTATTTAATATAATTTAATTTAAAAATTAATATATTCAAAGTCGTAGATTTATTTGTGTACCTTATAAAATATGATAATTATACAAAGTATAAAAAAATATCATATCAAAGGATTTTCAGTGCTACAAATGTACATCATCACCTTCTTTTTCATACCCTGATAATTGATAATATATTATCATTATAATTACTATATATTCTAGACTTTAAAGAGTTTGACTATAATATAATAGATAATAGATGATAAAAAATAATATATTTTAGCACGGAATTTTATTTTGTACTTTAAACTTTTGTTCTCAAATATTTTATGATAGTAATAATAATGATGATGATAATCATTAGTAATAATAGCTCATCTACCCGAGCAAAATTTTAATGTGAGCTTTTGGACACTGATATGTGCTGTATTTTTGTGTGCCTCTACTATTTTTACACGTTGTTTTTTAACTAAATACACAAGAAAGATGCAGATTCTTATACACATAAACAGAATTGAATGTATTTACGTAAAATATTTACCTATAAAATGTTATTTAGTGTTAAATGTTATGTATTATTAAGTAAATACGGTTCGTGGTTGATGGTAAATGTGCAAAATGTGTGTGCATAATAATTGAGTAATTACTGTTTATAAGAGTATAAAAAGTTTTTTAATTTTTTAAGACCCTTAGAAAACAATTTATCAAATGTCATGAAAATTTGATGAGATTTGACTAGATTGTCAATTTTTGATGATATTTCTTCAAAATCTCATCAAAATTTGATGAGATTTTGAAGAAATATCATCAAAATTTGACCGAATCCGACCAGATTTTTTTCTAAGGGGAGTATAAAAATTTGTGTTTTAAAATTCAATTGGTCAATTTATATTGTATAAAAGATGGTTGTTAGTCATAGGTATTATTTATTTAGATAATATTTGCCGTTTTTGACAACCACTTTGATGTGTGTGTGTGTGATTTTGTACGGTTTTCTATGCATTAGAAATTAGAAACGTTCCGGTGGGCACCTAAATAAAAGTATATAATATATAATTTGTCCATTAAAAATTATAATTTAACGTAGTTTTAATTCGCAATCACGGGTCAATCACTTATGTAAACTATAATAAACTAGTTCCTCAATGCCAACAATATATAATATTATGTATATGTACGTTAATTTTTAGTCATGTAATATCAAGCTTAATAATATTGTTGTATAGTTTATAGATAAATACACATTATATTATTATAGATTATCCTATTACATTTTACATTTTACCTCTGTTTAAGTGTGTTTGAAGTCCATTGACCATGTATGTGTTCTCAATATTAAGTAATAGATATGTAATATGTACCCTCAATACGTCCCACAACAATCGATTACTAGGGGATAGGAAAAGTTTCAAAAGTTTAAAGTTTCAACTTTTAACCCGTTAAATAAATGGTAAATAATAAATAATATAAACATAAGAATATTCAATCAATATTATTGTATTGCCTTAAATGTAACATGTGCCTAATCACTAATTAAGACGAATACAGTTGAACGAATAAATGTGACCAAAAAATAAAAATAAAAGTTGGAATACCATTTCAAAAGGAAATAAAAATAAAAGAATGATTGAAATAAATTGTGCTATGCATTTACTTTAATTGGTGAGATGCTCAAGTAAATACGGTCATACTGTTTACCTTGTATCAAGTATTATTTAATCAAATTGAAGCGAGTATGTATTAAATTACAGAGAGAGTACACAAATCATTAAATGAGGTTAAGTAACCGGCAAGTACAGTTTGCCGATTGTCGATGTTTAGGTAATAATATAATAATTAGTCATTACGTTGTGCATATTTATTTATGTATTTATTTCTCATCGGGGACTCCAGTACGATGCTTATAATATACTTTGCCTGCATATTAATCTTAATCGTTGGCCCAGACCAAGGATTCGATCCAGTCCAGATAGGCCTGGACAGCCGTGTAAACTCCAGGAGTTGAACTTCCGCAGTAGTTTGACCCTGTTTTCGAAACACAAAGACAAAAAACAATTATTATTTCATTTGTTATGCAGGGGAACTTTACTAATTAAATAATTACACTTTAGGCTACATTAACTACCAACTTATATAAAGGTGCCAATTACCGAATGAGGTGACGCCGACGACGTAGAAAATGCATTTGAACTCCTTGTCCGTCACTTGTAGAGGACCTCCAGAGTCTAATTTAGTACATGATACAAAAATCAAAAATTTAGTATAAAAGTATATCGAACTTTTTGACCCATTGCATTGTGACCATTTAAGTTGAACATTGACTGAGGGTACATTGAACTTTGAACTGACCTCCTTGACAACTGTCCTTGGATGCATCGCGATCTCCTGCGCACACTTGCTTTCGCAATATACCCTGTGGGTACTTGAGCTGCTTTGCGGGGAGGTCGTTGTAATACTCGTTACCTGTCCATTAAAAATGTGACCTTATTTTAGGGAACTTTGACATGTTTTGACCCTTTGCTAAATGTGCGTCAACTTATTATGTGTATTTGTGTACTTACAGTTATCCAGGGTGAATCGCGACAAATTTACAGCTTGTAGTGTGTCGCTCTGGCTCTCTGTGTGAATGCAAAAAAATAAAACCAAAACATTATCATTACTAGATTTACGCCAGTTGACAGTGATTTGTCCATTGTTACTTACCAGCATAGCCAACTTTTCCAAATCCGATGGTCGAAAACTGATTTCTCTTGTCCAGCCGAATGTCGGGGTCGGGTAGGCAAGCGGGCAAAATTGATCGGGATAGTGGAACCTTCTTCTCCAGTCGAACCAACTATGTATATACAAATAAGTTAAATAAGTCTAAAACTAAATCTGCCTTCTAAAAAAATTAATTAAAGATGGATAAAGAAATTAATGGTGTATAAATAATAAATAATTACGGCAATATCATTGTAGCTGGAGGGTTGTTTGTAGTCGGGATGTTTAAAGTACTCGACAATATCGATTTCAAGTCGGGTGGGTCCCTTTTCACTTAGTGAAATGTCTCCCAATAAGGCCTTTTTCGGTCGTCCACTGCAAAATAGAGCAAAAATAATATTGTGCTAAAATGCTGTTGAATTAAATCACAACTTTGTGAGGATATTATAGACAACGAATAGTAGCATTTTTATTGTCAAATGGAGCTGTTTTTTGTATATTTGTGTAATTTACATAATTCATTTCATAGGTACTTAAAATAAATTAATTATTACATGTACATGTATTTCTCTGAGATAGGTGAGAATGAGGAAGGTCAAGTCAAGTGCAACCATAACATATGCATGTAATATATATACATCTATGCCAGAAAAGAGCGTTTAAACCATGAAAAATTACCCTGTATACACCATAATAATATAATTATTCATGAAGCGTCAACTTTTTACGCTTATCGTTCGTGTTTATTAGCTTTAGATAAATTGAACAAGTTGCATTTTTCTCGTTGGAGTAAATACATAAATTCATTATGCAAGTACATGATACTTACATATGTAATGCATACATATTATATTGGGTGGTTACTATAATACTAATTATTTAACGTTTGTTGCACTTTGCATCTTGCTCCGTGTCATGTGTAGTGCATATATAGTGCAGCGACAGTATGCTGCAAAAAGCTACAACTTTTCAATGATCCTCTCGCATAATTGAAAACTTGATCATCTGCTCAGTTTCTTGTTCTTTACTCTTTACCTTCCCACTGCGTGTGATAGAAGATAGAATAGAATACAGACAAAAGAAGAGATCTGTAATCTGTACAGTTGTATTTATCAAAATGGTAGTAAATCAGCTTTCAGCTATTTGTCATTGGAGTCAATGCCAAGGCTTGTAAAATGCTGCAGTAAATTAGTATATTATGTATTACGTTACTTGCAGTCCTTTTTTCCTGAATTTTTCAGCGCTATACATTATACATATGTATATTATATATTATACATATACATTTGATTCAAGAGTGACGTACATGGTTAGATAATAATACATGGTAAAATACCTTTTAAGTATTTGTCACGAAGACGAATGATCTCCATAATAATATAAAATACATAGACAAAGGGTGATAAAACTGAAATTCGGTAGTTGGAATGGAATCAATATCAAAGATCGGCATTTTTAATTTATGCAAACTAGAAACACACGAGGATGTTCTTTAATGCACCGTATTCTAAAATCTAAAGCAGCTTAAGGCTTAAGGTACGTTAAAGGTTTCTTTGAATTCTTCTGGTTTGTATAGATAATAAAATAATAATCAATTGTCGCAGAACAGAATGCCAGTTACATTTTATTATTATATATTATGATAGTAGATAGTATTATTTAGTACATATTGCATTTTAGTAAAACTGTGCAATTGTGCATGCAAAAAGCGACCACTTTTCATAAAATTTCCACAATTTTTATGCACATACTTAAATGTATTTAATATTTCATTGCGTATCTATAGCTTTAGCTTTAGCCATCGTGGCTGTACATTGTACATAAAGGTATAAAGCAAAGAAAAATAAGAAGAAAACTCGCATCATGGACTCATCATAAATTATAAATTATGCAGAGCCAATCCAGTTTTTCTCCAAAGATTTGTCTGAGTTTGTTTCATGTTTGTTGTTTGCATTTAATATTATTATGTATAATGTATTTAATATTATTTATGTAAAACCGTCTCTAAATGCTCCAATATTATTATTATTATTATGTTCAACAGACAATTTAACTAGCATGTAACTACCTACATATGTATCTATGCAGATAGTAAATATAAAGGGGAAACAAGTTCCAGGTTTGAGCTCAACTCTCCGCAAAAATGAGGATAAATTATAAATCATAAAATCATACATAATATGCGGTTTTTCATTTTTTTTCTCTCCTCGAAAAGCGACAAGAAGATGAATTTGAGGAGAAAAAACGGCCAGAAAATGTATCCACAATCCACCAACAGTGTTGATTTCAAAAAGAACAACAATAATAACACATTTTAGTATGTATGCAATAAAGAAATGTATGTAGTATGTATCTATAGATTCTTTAGCACGTTTCGTGTTTTTTCCTAATTAAAATTCCTTGATTAACAAAAGAGTGAAGAAGATCAAGTCGGCATAGTTCATCAGGTATCAAAAACCGCAGGCTGATTTAAATAAAGAATTAAGGCACCATTAAATATACTAAATACATATACAGTCGCGTTTGTTGTTGTTGTTCTTTTTCTTGCTGATTACAGAACAGTATGAAGCCGATAGTATCGAAAATGCAGAATATTATTATCTTAGACTGTTTTGTGCGAAAAAATGTATGGATAATATCAGTATTATGCAAAAACTGGCTTTTTCCCTTCAATTTGATAAATGGACTTGCAGCTTCCCATCCTACTCATCAACTTGCACTTTTAACATTGAGAGTGTTGGCAGTGCATGATGCACTAAGTATATAATATAGATATATGATGACCAAAATTGAATTTTTATGATGAAGCTTAATAGTTGCTTTTGACGAGCAAGAGTAACAAAGACTGTCATGTTGCATAAAAGCAGTCGTGAAAATTTTCAATATTCTTTAACTTTTAACTTATCATTAGCCCTACTCTGTTACAGGTAACAATTATAGCATTAAACGTCGTAAAATCTGTCGATCACTGTGTACTTATTACTTATTACTCAAATTCCTGGAAAAATGCATGCTATAAATGCAAATTTTTACCTCAACTTGACATTTTACCAGTTTTTTAAGAACTTGTCCATGCTGATATTTGAAAGTTTTCAATAGAATTTTATGTCAAAATTAAGTAGTTACTAAAAAGCTTTTTTCTGCTTAACCATTTTTGCAAAATCGTAATATTATATAGTTGAGAATTGAGAAAGTAAACAACTATCTTCGAAATGGATAATTAGCAAGTTTAACATTACTGCAAAATGGATCTGGGTGACTTATTAAGATCAACCTTGGGTAGATTAAAAAACATTAAAAGAGTTTAATGATGAGAGAGAAAGAAGAGACGGCCGTTTGTTCAAAGATCTTTTTTTGCTTATCGTGTTCCGATACAAGATTCATTCAAAAAATGCCATCTGTAATCTGTATTACATATATCGCAATAATGATCCAGTCGTCGTCTTTGCGACTTGTCCATGGGAAATTTCAATTTTGAAAAAAAAATTAAGCATTATTATTTGATATTGTCCTTCCATATTTTT
>JAQIVE010003396.1:0-16885 GCA_034698285.1 Sminthurinus bimaculatus | reverse complement strand
GTGTAATTATGACGTGGGTAAATTATTGCACCACATTCCCTACTGTTTTTAAAACCAGGGGCAAGATTTTGCTCGTATTTTTTAATGTACATCCCCGTGAACCTCAGAATCCACCGATTCGGGTATTTCAACATTTTTCATGGTTATAAAATAAATAAAAATTTGCTTCTAGTATCTGCAAAAAACTGCTCATCATTTTGTCAGAATGCTTAGAAAATCGACGGGCACAAATCAAAACTCTGAGCTGTACATATAAAATACACAGATACGTGTGAAATGTGTATAAAAATGTCTGTTTTTCCATCTCAGTTGATTTTTTTGTTTTTGTTTCTGTTCGTGTCAGTTTCTGGGTCAATTGTCCATATTTTTTGCTGTGTTTTATTCCATGTTTGTGGGAGGAGAGACAACATACATACATACATAGATAGTCTAGAGAAAACAAGATTGTGGTTTGGACAGAATTGGAGTCTGGCGGTGTTGCAGCAATTCGATTACATGTATTTAGTGGGAAGGGCAGAGAGAATGGAATAATCTACGCAAATGTTCACAGCTTCTTTTCCTCCTGGTTGTCTGGCCAAAGAAGAAGAAGAAGGGCAGAAGATGAGGATGAAGATGGTATGAAAGTTGAGTAAATTGAATTAGTTGCGTTTGTCCGTGTTTCGTGTGAAAATTCGGATGGTTAATGACTGCTCAGACAAACAGTCAGCGGAACAGAACAGAACAGAACAGAATAGAACAGACAGTCCGCAACTCTTCATATCTTTAGCTCAACTCAACGGAACTCAGCGAGACGCATGAAAAGCCTCAAACACACGGCAACGACCCACAAACACAAACCGTCTCTCTCTCTCTCGTTTTCTTTTGCTCTTTCCCCTGCTCTTTCTTATTCTAGTTCTAAATAAAACCCCGCAGAAAGTTAGTCCAAACGGAGACGGAGACCCAACAAACAAACAAACGGCTTCTCTATACATATTCCGCCTCATATGTATCCATGTTCGCCCGTCTTTTCTGATGTTTTCTGATCTGGTCCGGTGTGTTCAGGTTCTGGTTTCGCCCTGTCTTGTCCCAGTCATGATGAAAGGCCCAACTTGATCCATACATACATACATATACACACTGTGTGATACATCCACAGTTATCATCTTTCCATCATCCACTCGGAAAATCTCGAGACTTTCCCTCTGATCCCCGGATCAAGAGCAAGCCAGTCAAACAAGACAAAGACAAGGAGCGAAAGAAAGACAAGAAAGAGAATCCATTTTGGATGGATGCAGGTGGAGAAACTCTTGGCATTGTCAATACTGCCGGGCTTTCTTTTAACAATTAGAGGCTAAGAGCATCTTCTTCTTTTGGATGTATGGACAAGAAATAGATCAAGAGTTTGAATCTTGGCCCACAATGATCATGATCATGATGATGATGAGGACTTTTGTTTGCCCACACAGATTTTTGTAAATGTAAGCAAAGCCGCGACTCCCCTATTTATACTCTACTCATATATGTAGCATACAGACACACAGGGAAAAGAAAGATCATATACGCAGGGTTACCCGCGTTCCTTCTTTCCAGTCAGCCAACCGACCCAACTTCATCTGCTTCTCCCCCCACTGCTTTTGCCTCTCCCCCTTACATACTCACTCTCTTTTTCTCTCTCGCTCTCTCTCTGGTTTACTACGAGACTTGTACGTATTCTACAACTAAAACTACTTTTACAACTGCTGCGACTCGGAAAAAAGGGAAGGCAACTGCCGCCGCTGCTGCTCCTGCTTCTGTTTCTCTTTGGGTTTCTCCGTCTTGGTTGTTGGTACATTGCTACATGATATAAGTGAGTTGGATGAGAGGGAACCAGCATCAGTTTCCATTTCATTCTCTCTCCATCAACACACGCTCAGATTCACCACGCAAATATTTGATTAGACAACTCCCATCTCAATCCCTCTCCTTCTACTTCTTATACTCTTCTTACACTTTAAGCATATCTGTGTAGATCTCTCCGGATTTTACTTGTGTGTAGCAGTTTGACTGCCTACAACCTCTCGACTGTTGTGTGATCCGATCCTCGGGTTCTCCTCCCTGTACATTGTACAAACACACCCGGGTATATACGATATATAACATAGAAGTGTATAAAAGATACCCTCTGCTTCTTTGGCGGTGGTGGTGGTGGAAAAATTGAACCAACTTTCTTCACTTTCTCCAGCACAGTTCCTTCGTCTGGAGACTAGTTAGCGGTCTCACCAGAGATTTCCAGCATTCCTTGCTTCCAGGGATCAGGATCAGGAACCCTGAAATTCATCCCTGTTCTCCGTGTTCGGTTTTTGGTGTGTGTATTTTTCACATTGGTGAAACCAGGGAAAGGAAAAAATAGTGTAAAACTAGAACTGGAGCACTAAAAAGTGGAAAACTAGGTTCGGCAACCAACTAAAAAAAGTCAGTGACAACAAGATGGACATGGACACGGACACGGAAAAGGGATTCAATTGAGTCCAATCAGTTCACATACCCTGTCCAAATAACAGATTCTTTCTCCATTGTCCAGTTTTTTTGAATCTCTCCAGAATTCCGAGTGATTTTACACGATTTTGCTCCAGTGTCTGTTGTATTGACTTGATGGTCGTGTCACGAGTCAAAAGTCTAAATAAAAGCACAGTATAAAACCGAAATAGGCGATAGTATAGGAAAAAAGGACATCCAGGGTGTGTGACAATGACAATGACTTTTTCCCCGTTGTCCAAGCTGACCGCGACGATTCGGTTATTCTTCCTCACGGACAAAAGTCGATGACTCGTTTAAATTCCAATCAATTCATTAATCTCTATCTGTGTCGTTTATCTACCCTCTCTCGACACTTGACCCACGCCAAAGCCCGGCAAACTAAACTAAAGTAAAGTAAAGTGAAGCAACTCGGGGTGGATCAGCATCGAAATTGAAACGGAAAGCGGGATTCCGATTCGGACACTCGTTGAGTTGATGGGCATATACATACATTAGACATTGGACATTGGAGTGAATGAAACTTGACTCGAGATTCGAATCAAATTGAATTAAATCACTTAATTGAGCCCATCTCCAAGTTTCAGGGTCCTCCTCTGTGCAACCAACATAAAAGACAATTGGGATGGACATGAACACCAACACGAACATGGACATTGGCATGGACACTGGCCATTGACTAGAAAGTGGACTGGACTGGTCCTTTATGGGAATCTCCCCTCCGTCTTGTGTTAATTGAATAGAATATATAGAAACTGGAGAAACAAGAAGTTGGCTGGCTGGAAATCCTGGAGAATCTCCCCCAATTTTCCTTTCCACAGTGTGAACGCATTGTATTGTATTGTTTTGTGTATTCCACTGACTACTGACTTGCATTCAATGAATTAAAGTGCGGACTGAATGGAATTCGATTGAGCTGTTGAGAGAAAGAATAAAAGCGGTTTTATTATCGCATATGCGTGTCGTCCAGAATGAGCAGGACGTTGACATCGACGATGAAATCGACGTAGAAAATCAGGGGAGAACAAAAGAAGGGTCCGAAAAACCGATCCAGGCAACTTGGGTTCAACTTCCTCCCTTTTCTCTCCCCCTTGTGCCAGGATTTGGAGTGGGGAGAAACGTAAAGTAAAGTAAAGTAAAGTAAGTTGAGTACAAGCGGATAGCTTAATAGATCGCAAAGTGCATCAGAATAATTGATGCGAGTGTTTTCATTCATTCATTCACATGTTCCTTCCGCTTGCGGTAGCACACTGAAAGCTTCCGCAAAAAACGACGGCCACGACGACCAAGGCCAATACTGGACAATACTGAACGAAAAGAGTGAGCAAAAGTTACTGGACAGAAAAACGAGTGGAAATTGCCTCCACTTCTCTTTCGCTTCTTGCTTTATAAATATAAATAAAGGAAAGGACAGTCTGTGTTGTTGTGCAGTGTGTTGTGTATATTTGTATACATATTGTGTGTGAGTGTGCGGATATTTTTCTCGAGTGGTGAAACACAAGGACACGCGGGATACAAAGTAAAAGAAACATAGACATATAAATACGAAGAATTTTGTTCCAGCTTATGCTCCCAGTCTCAACAGCTCTTACTCACCCGGGTTTTTCTATCCGATCCATCCAACGAACCCACCATCTGCTTTCTTTCTTCCAAGTGTGTGTTTGTGTATTGTGTATATTTATTTATATTGTATTTGTATCCTTATTTGTTTTGCTCCTTAGTCAACGAACCTACGCCAAGGAAAAAAATAGATACATACATACATTTTCACACTTGCAAATAAACACGCACTTGAAACTTGAGCCAATACAAATACAAAGTGACTTGCAAAAAATTCGGAAATTTCTCTGTCAATTTCTCGCCAATTTGCTGGAATAATATGTAAAAATAATAATTGTGCGTTGGATTACAGATAAATTAAACAGGAAAATAATAACAAGGAAACTACGATTGCTTGTTGCAAGGGAAAAAACGGAAGAACGGCAAAAAATTAAGAAAACAAGCCATTTTTTGTATCTATCCGTCTATCAAAAAGGGAGAACTGGAAGAAAGTCCAGAGAAAGTCGAGGGGGCAGTCATTTCCTGTCAAGAGCAAATAGCATCTTGACATCTTGTCCCGTCACATCAGCATCAACATCAATTTCATCCCCCTCCTCCTCCACAACCCCTTTTTCGCCATTCTGCTCATAAATCCGGCAAAACAAACTATCCCTTATTTTTGACCATGTGAACCGACAAAAGCTGAATAACAAACTCGTGGCTTCTAAATCTGGAGAAAGTTGCAAAAATGTGGGTAAAAACCGAAAAAATTCAGTGGTTAAACATTTCTCGTGTGAACTTTAACCTTGGCTAAAAATTTAAAGGGAAATTTTAAAGGGGCTCAACTCACCCCCTAAAAACTACGTGCTTTTGTATTGGCACTAATTTTTCAACCCCCTGCTCTATATTTCCCATCGACTGAACGTCCAGGATGAACGTCCCAACGTCCGTCATCGTCCGCTTTCTTCTCTACCTCTACATCATTTGTGAGTCTATCATTTTTTATTCATCCCCTTCTTTTATTTATTATTGTTACTAATAAATTGAAGTCACAGGGTGAAATTCTTTAATTAGGGGGATGACTTACTTCAGCAATCAACCCCCATTCTTTTTTACCTTTTTTAGTCCTCTAGAGATTTGTATTTAGAACTGGTTTAGATTTTTTGATTGAATGAGCCTCGTACGCTGCTCATTGAATTACTCTGAGTGATTACCATGGCGAAATTTGTCTGATTATTGTAGCAAATATCAAGAGCGGGTAAAAAGAGAAACATGGTCCATGATTATCCGGAGAAAGTACAAAAGTAGATCGCGGTGAACTTTCTCCGGCTCGATTTTGCCTTCTCTTGCCCCCCTTGTGGATTTTCCCAGGAAGGGAAGTGCGAGTCAAAGAGTTGTACGTATGTGTATCCGAAACCATTACTCTAATTTGCTCCAAACCATGTATTTGTCTGATGCCCGGGAAAATCCGAGCCTGGTCCATCCGGGAAAATCACACGAATGACTGTATATGTGTATGTATATGGACTATGGACACAGTGTTGTTTGTTCCTACGTCAAATGGGTTGCGTAAACATTGAGTTTATTTGGGGGGAAATGATGTGCCCCTTCTCCCTCGTCCAGATCCCTCAGGCCTCTTCCAGCAGCTCTCATTTTTATCCTGGAGCAGGCGAGTACACGCTCCAGTCCACATCCACATCACATAACTCCAGATCCACATCCCGTTCCAGGTCCAACTCCAGAATCTACTTGAACCCAGTCTACAGAAACAAAGTCCAGTTCCAGTTCCAGGGTTAGGTCTAGTCTTTTGGCTATGACCCTCGGTGGAATAATTCCGGAGAAAGTATGGAGACTCCGGGATGAATCCCCGCACTTGTTTGTCATTTCCCTCACCACAACTTTATCTTAATTATTAGTCCAACCCCGAGACCTTCGACCGTGGAGAAAGTCCAGGGCAACTTTCACCCTCTTGATTTTCCCTCCACTTTCTGCCTTGTTTTCTTTTGTGCGTGATGGGAAGCTTTCTCATTTTTAAAAATTTTCCCCAAATTTTTTTTTCTGTCTGCTTTTTCTTGAAAAGAAAGTCGGAAATCCATAAACTTGGATTATTTTTGACCCGCTTCCGCTAATAAAATCAAATTGCAGTTCAACATGTAAAAAACCACCCATTTTTATGTACATATATGTTATATGTATATTTATATATTTCGGGGGTGAAATCGTCCGCCGGACTGACTGGAGACTTGAGCTTACGCACAAGTGAAAGTCAAAGAGAAAGTACGTACGTACAAAAGAAAGCCGGAGCTTAGGGGAATAATCGCCGGAGGATTTCTCCAGATTCGACGTTTATATTCATCATAACATAATGCAATATCCATGGATCACATGACGGGCACAAAAAACCCGGGAGAAAGCGGAGAAAGCAAATCGTAAGAATGTAAATCGTGGCGTAAACACAGGGCGGATAAAGTCTGGAGAAAGCAGAAAAGACGACTGCCTTTCTCCTCCTGTTTTCATGTTGTCATGCTTCCCCGTTTTCTCCTGGTTATTGTCGTCGTCGTCGTCATCGTCATCGTCATAGGAAGTGAAAAACTCGGAGGATTCTTCTTCTTCTCCAGCGAGTTTTGTCGTGGGCATTCAAAGTCGGAACATTTCCTGGCTATACAGTACTGGAAATACATGCTTGCCGCTGGAAAAGGAACATGAAAATGAGGGATAGAAAGGATGAAGTTGCAAGGAAAACGTATTTCCGGCCATACCGTCAACTCTTGGAGTACTTTTTGTGTGTATCTAAATGCAGCAGCAGCAGTTTGAGACTGAGACTGAGACGGAGTTTGAGTTTGAGCTGGAATGAATGATGCTGTCCTATTGCATCGACTTCCAGCTTATCCCATAAAAATCTGCCAGATTTCTTTCTCTTGCTTTCTCCTTGGCTTTCTTTCCTTCATTCATTCATATTCATACAGTAGAAATAACGGGCTATTCATTCAACTTTGTCTGCGTGTCTATATAAATACACAGACTTTTCATTTGCAACTGTGTATTATATGTACAAAAATGCCAAGAAAATGCAAGGAAGTGCGTGTAGGAAGAGAAAGTGACTTTCACTCATCCTTTGACTTGACTTTGCCTTGAGTTAATAAGATGCGTATCAGTGCGTGTGTCGTCTTGTGTGTCATCATCCAGCTGCTTATACCCCAAATCTGGTAATATAAACATGGTACATGTATACAAAAGCAGAGTGAAAGCAAGGGAAAGTCGGAGAAAGGAAAAAAAGAGAGGATCTCTTTAGTTATAAATTCTCAAGCGCCATCCCATTAAACAGACTTTCTTTCCTTCCTTTCTTTCTCTAATCCTCTCCTACTTACTTTCTTTTTCGTCGTATTCTTCGTCTTCTCCGCCTTCTTTTTGTGCCGGATTTGACTTTAATAGGGGAAAACACGAGTTTTATCTACCGTTTAAAAACATCAACATCAACTCACAATCTCGTCTCAGCTTAAACTTCAGCTTAAACTCAACTCATGTATCGACAAAATTCTCCGTATTTTTTCCTGAACCTTTTCCTTCCATTCTTGCGCAAGAATCGCCTTACAAAAATTCCGTGATTTTGGTGCATTTTAACAACAAAATCTCTGAAGATGTAGAAGAGAAAGTACGAGGGTGAAAGTAGTTCATTTTAAAATAGGATGCAAATAATTATTTTAGAAAAAAATAAAGGATGCAAATTTTTTTCGTGAGAAACAATTAGGACGTCCATTAAATCTAAATTCGAATTCGGACAGAATCCCAAGGGCTTTTCATTACATACGTCAATCAATGACGTTGATTTCAGTGCTGACCTAATTATACATAGGTGAATAAAAGATGGAGGATAATTGACTCGCTAAAACAAAACGAAAACGAAGGAATGGGAACAAACGGGTTTTATATATAAAGAGGATGAAGGATGAGGACGACGATGATGCACTCCCAGCTCACTCGTTCATTTTTTTGTCCAAAGGACTTTCAATTAGCTTTTGAAAAGTCCATCGAAATTATCAGCGCTGTTGTAATGGATGTAATGGGGAAAAGTGATCCAGCAGAGCTGAGAGCAAGGTTCAAGGTTCAAAAGGAAGAGAGAGAGAGGTTGGCTGGTGATGATGCTTTTAACCCTCACTTTATCCAGCAAATTTACTCACTTTACCTCTATTTAGTTTAGCACAGAGAGAGAGAGAGAGAGAACTAGAAGCTGGTCTAGAGTTGAGAGGCGGGAGGAAGCTTTTATGCAAATATTTGCACTTGTGGCTACTCCAATTTGAATTTTCCCATCCGGCCTGAACAACCTGCACCATATCATTTTATCATATCGTATCGTATCATCCTCATTCGTACCCTATTAAATATAACTAAACGTTATATTTAATACATAAGATCTATCTAAATATGTAAAACACCAGCCCGGAAATCTGAGCAGACCCTCAGCCGAAATTCGCATGAACAAATTCAAATTCGAACTTATGTATATCCAGACCCGAATTCAACCCCAGCTAACCAAACCAAACCACGAAAACAAGTAAAGTAAAGCCAGGCTGGAGATTTAAATGTTTATTTGAACTAGAAATTACACTCGGATTTCGATTTGGACTCGGGCCTGAATCTGGATCTGAATCTGGATCGGGATTTCCAGCACTTTTCTCGTTTTTGTAACAGCTTACGTTTAGTATCCACAATGAAAACTGATCGTAATTAGAGCAGAAATCATAACAGTTATTATTAGTGTTATTATTGCGGGAGAAAGCAGAGGCGAATTTCGGGACATAATTCTATAACTCTATTTTTATGGCTTGAATATTTGTTAATCGCATAATCGCGCCTTCACCCATTTCGCATTAATTAAAAATCCCCGTCTGTTTTTCTACCACACGAATAATAATAATAATAATAAGGATAATTTAATGTAGCCCCACAAGAGAGGCGAGAAAACCGCAAAAGATTTGGGTTTGACTTGTTTTCCCAGCCAAATTCAAATAATGAGCTCAATTCGAGTTCAATTAGACGCTCCCTGCTTTCTACATATATGTAATATATAGACAGGGTGAAAGTGCGGGTTTAAAAGCAGATAAAGGCGTTTTTTTGTACAGGGCACTCTTTACTAACCTTCGAACGGGCAGAGGATCGGAATCGGAGTCAAAATTGTGAGAATGAATTGTGAAAGCGGAGAAAGCAAAAGAAAAGTGTGCGGGATTTTATGGGGCCTTTCACGAGTGTAAAAACTGACGTGTAAAGTATCCTATAACATATCCGACTAATACACAGTACATACAGCGCACCCTACTTTCTCTGCTTTCTCCACTTTCTCCGGGGTCTGACTCCCTTTGGTTGTAACGAACATGAGTATGAACCCGAACACGAACATGGACATGGGCTGTGGTGTAGTGTTTTGCCTATATTTTGAACGGCGATTCGACTTTCACTCTGCTTTCTCTTTTTCTATGTACAGTGTGAATGAATGAAGAGAGTGCGAACGAAGTGCAAAATACGAGTGAAACTCGCTGACGCTGCAAACTATTTAGAGATGAAGAGATGAAGGGAGAGGAGAGAAAGTGAAGGGAGAAAGTACAGAGAGAAAGTATATACGGAGAGAAAGGAGAGGGGCATCGAAATTTGGCGGAACATTCACTAATCATGCCGTAACACTTGCCCATGACGCGATAATTCTTTTGCGGAAAATGAAACCTGCAATTTTTATTGCCAACTAGACCAGCTCGACTGCCCTTTCTCTCCCTTTCTCTCTCTTTCTCTCGCCCATACACACTTTTTACACTGTACAAACACTTTTACTCTCACTTTCTCCAGCGCTTTCTCTTTGCCTTTCTTTCGTTCTTTCTCTCTCTCTCCCCTTTTCATGACATGAGATTCGCTCAAATCAACTCTGCCCATGTAATGTATTATGTTATAGTAGACGATACACATATAAAATATATACACATATTCTGTGTAGTGATCCTTGCTTTCACTCCGCCTTTCTCCACTTTCTCTCCGACGAGGCAATAACACAGGGGCTACAAATAACGGGAGCCGTCAGTTTTCTTCGCCGTTCTCTTTTGTATGACCGACACACATTACATTACACAACAACTTTCTCTTGCTTTCTCCGTGGCGCACCCTTCTCTAGTGAATGTGAAAGGTGGGGGTAGACAAGCAGTGTAAAGTGTGTATACAAACAAAGAGAAAGCACAAAGAAGAAAGGAAAAGGGCGAAAGTCGGTATATCTTTATTTGGCGTTGCCAGCAGTTGGTTGGTTTGAAAGACTCGGATTCGGATCCCATCTCACATATCACACACATCATATCTCATTTGATATCCCAAGTGTTTCACTCTGTATGTGCAGAGAGAAAGCAAGGTTTACTGTAAATATTGCTTTGTAATAATATCCCAAGAAATCGGATGGATGAAAGAACCCAGAAAATCCTAGACTCACACCAAACACCAAAGGGTTCTCAATCCAAAGACGAATCCAACTTAAAATCTAAACCGGAATCGGAATCAAGATCAGGATCGGAATCGGAGTTGGAATCCGACTCCAAAATCTAACTGAGAAAGACAGAAAGAAAGAAAGTAGCCAAACTGAAGGGTGGAGAATCTGGCGTGTTGTTTCGCGGAAGAAAAGCGGGGGGAATCGAGAACGGGGATAAAGTACAACTGTGGAATACTGATAAATGGGCCCTGCCGCTCATTCAATTTTTCATGCTCCTTCACATTCTGCCATTGCCATTACCGTTCCAAAAGGAAGGCAAAGCCCAAAAAGTGCAAGCAGGAAAAAGTCTCAATTGCATTTTATGTATTCTCTTGTCTTTTTGCCTCTTTCTCTGTCTTTCTGTTCTCCGTGTGCTGCACCCTCAACATTATCCCGTTTAACGCTGTCTAACTGCCAGTCATGGAGATTCCCCCCTTTCAGGGGTTCTTCATTTTTATTTTGTTTCTGTGGTGCTGCACAGTTTACAGTTTGGAGTCTGGAGTAGCTATTGCATCGAATTGCATACATAAGTATACGTACAGTAGATTGTATTTATTTCATCCCTGATTCAAAGAGAGGGGAGAACTTCATCCCTCGCTTTAACGACCCCCGCAATGATAATGACAAGGACGCGAATTCGAATACGAGAACGTGACCATAGAGAAAGAATGACAATGGCAATTGAGCCGATGCACATTCTCAATGAGACATTTACCCCGGATTAGGCACCAGACGCTCCACCCTCATTTATGCACACACAGACACAGGGTTGCACACTAACTTTTATGCATTTATGCGTAGTTATACGTGCATAATTTCTGCATGGAGAAAGCAGAATGACACCAGCAGGCTCAATATAAACATAGTATGTATACACAGATTCCCTTGATATTGTATTATTCGTAGAATAGACACTTGATCTGTACATTTCCCGGGTATGTATTTATTCGCCCCGATAATTCGGCTGGTTGCCTCTCTCCCTTTATTCTCAGCTCACTGCCTGCTTGTTCCCTCCTTGTTCCTCCCTCGTCCTCTTGTTTCAAAGTCCCTGATGTAAGCACACACTTATTTACATCAGGACTTTCTCCCCTTTCTCTTTTGCTTTCTCTCTGCCTCTCCTGTACATACATGCATACATACATACAAAGTGATGATGTGATTGTCATGTCATGTGAGGAGATATATATGTACATAAATATGATGGGAGACTGGAGCTGGAGACTCCAGCTGCAGCTCACTCACGTCACGCGAACCCAACTCGGGCTGTTCATCCAGAATAATCGCCGTGCTTGTGCTTGTGTGTGTGTGTGTGTCTCAATTCAATCCAAAATCCCTTCTCTTCTTCTTATGGAAATATACATACACAGAATGAAACTATAAGCATTTATTTCCACTCTATTAAATCAATTTTATGCATTCATTTCATTTCATTCGATACGATGCGATGCGAGAAGAGTTGGATTTATTTATTTATGCATGTGTGGAATTATTCCCCATATTTTGCCGGATAATAGTTAATAGTGTACAATACAATACGATGAACATTGAACGTTGAGCAGACTGCAGTTTCTCCGCTATTTGTTTGTAGTTTGTTTGCCTCAGCTCAATTTTCCAGGCTACAAACATTCAACTTACCTTGTTTAGCTTATAGGTACATGAAATACATTTGGAAACAGGAGCATAAAATATGGGTTGTACATCGATTTGATCTACGATCCGTGCCCAGGTTGAAAAAGAGCCATGAAAACAACAAGGCGGGTAACGGGGAATAGCCCATCGAAAATTCATAGCTGCTCAATACTCAATACAATACAATGGGGGATGAAATAGAGGGTATTACACCGTGTGTGTGTGTGCGTGCTAATATTATGTCGACGTACAATATCCACTTGACAATATTATCTATTGCAAAATATGAGGGAGAAAGTACTTTGACTTTCTTTCCTTGTGCTACAACGGCGGGACGGGCGCCACTCCGCATAATCTATTACCCCTCTTTTTCCACCGGGTTTTCCAATACATGTGTGTATGTAGTGTGTATCCAGGAAAAGTTTGAAGGTACAGTGCATGTACAGATACCCGGGTATTTTTGTATGCGTATGTAGGTTTGTTTATTAAAAATGTGGATATGACTCGAGTCAGTATTCTTGAGTATTTTCTCCCCTGTCAAACTTGAAATATTGGAATACTCGCGGAATTTGGAATTTGTGACTTTTCTCCCATATTTTAAAGGCAAATACAGCGTTTTTTTTGCTTTTCTTCAAACATTCATGGGCGATATGATTCCTGTAGGTATATTGTACATACATACATAAATATTATGTGTGTATGTATGCATAGGGAAGGGGAGCCAAATGTTGAAAAAGTGAGTGGAGAGTTGATGGTGTGTATGTTATTACTATTATTATTATTACGACGATGATGATGATGATCTGGATAATTTGCATATGATGGTGTCTATTTGTGTGGGATGACATGTTCTCTATCCCTACTTTATCTGCATGCTTGTCTATCTTTTTACTCTGTATTTTACATATAATGCATAGCTTAGCTTTTCAGTTTACACTCCGACTCAGACTCGGGTCGGTTTATGGTGTATGCAAATCTGCGTATTTGTTGTCGACTTTTTTCTTCAACTTGTTTTTCGTCTACTTCTTTTCCTTGTTGGCTTAATGGCGACTTGGATGGGAGCTGCAGAAAAACATGGAGAAACATGGAGAACTCAACTTGGCTACAATACAAGTATATACAATCTTGGATAGAATAGAATAGAAGAAGGGGGAGCAATAAAAAGATGAGGGGAAAAAAGCAAGAAAACAAACTTTTATTATGGGCCAAAAAGAGGGAGACGAAGCTTATCTTTTCTTTTCGAAGAGAGTGAAAAGTCGGGAGTGTAGATTGAGACGAATGGAACTTTTTTTCTCGTCTTCTTGCTTGTTTGTCATTCCTTGGAAAATTTAAATGAGCGGGAATTGTATGTATGTAGCGGTGCTCGAGATTTTATACAATTTTTAACGGCAGCACACTCTACTAAGTATACATACATACTACATACAAACATCAAATTGAGTAGATATTTATTCTTGGCAAGAAATTCTCTTCATATCAAACCATTTAACTACATAATAATAATAATCATAATAATAGGACTCACTGAATTAAATATAATGTTTAACGTCAGAAATACATCTTGTTAAATGTATATGTATATGTATTTATGTAATCCCTCAACTCTTTGACGATCCGCCAAACTAAACGAGATCTCTGATTCGGGGTTGCAAAATTTTGGGCCAAAGTTTTGCCCCTTTTTGTCATCTTGGCCTGAAATTTGCCCGTGAGTGATTTGAAGGTTCAGAGCCAATTGTGCAAATAATCAGAATATTTATTTTGCTGTACTTTGTTACCATCGACTTGCCAATTATTTATGTATGTATGTGAATTTTTGTGTGTACTGCGCCGCATACTTTAACATTACACGCACCCGATTTGAACCCATCTTTATGTATGTACGGGATGAAAAAATCCCTGGCTGTTTATTTAATTTAACCCTCGAAAAAAAAACTCAGTCACCCGCCTAATAACTGCATAATTTGGCTGTAAACAAATAAAAAAGAGTGGGGAATCCGTCGCCAACTTGAGTATCATTATTATGTATAATGTATACGGCGGGTGTCCTTAACTCGATGACTTGACTTGGTTATCCCGTCCACAATCGGATTCTTACAAATTACGAGCAGAGCGAGATGCAGAAAAACGATGAACGAGCTCCGATCTGCCACTAAAAGGGAGAGGGAGCTGATTCCTCCCGTTTAATGCATACTGCTTGTTGATGTATCTACGAATGGAAAAATATGTATTATGTGTATTTTACAGGAAGGCTGGTTGAAGCTCCGGGGCTGCACTCGGCCAGCTTCAAGCTCGCGCTTCTTCAACTTTGCTTCAAGCAGACGGTGGAAACATTAAAATCGCATCTTTCTTTCCAATCCCTACTTTTTCTCCGTCTTCTTCTTTGTCATTGTGCAAACAGAGAGCGAGAGAAATAGAGAGAACGAAAGGGACAGAAAGAGAGAGAGAGAGAGCGAACAGTTGGGCGATGAAGACGTAGACGTCAGCTAGTTTTTTCGACGTTGTACAAAAGTAAAAAAAAGTATTTATGACCCTCACTGAGCATTTGCTGGAGAAGAAGAGGGCGAAGAAAAAGGAGAGAAACTGTTGGCCTCCTCCAGCTCGCCCACTTTTATGCCCCCATCCAACTTTTAATGGTTAATTTTCTTTATTGAAATGATGGAAATGGGAAATGTACTTTCAAGCCCATCGATTAGCTCCTCCAATGCTTTTTCCCGTTCCCCTTTTCGTTTCGTCTTTTCTTTCTTCTGTTTTTTCTTCGCCTCTCGTTCACGTTCTCGTCCAAAGTCCAGCTCCTGAGGGACAGGGACTGGATAAAACTGGACACTGGATACTCGATAATTCTGGATAGCCGAGCAATATAATCATAAAATTAAAAAGAACATGAATCTGTACAACCCTGGATCATATCTCTGAGGGGCAATCAAATGCTTAAATCTTCATTGCAATATGCTTTTCCACCCTTAATTGGCAACATGCGGATTTTTTTTAACTAAAAGAGTTAGAGGGGGTGAATTTTGCTTAGCTATCGGATGAAACGGCGTAATACAATAAAAAAGCGCGTTTTTTAAAGAGAGAGAGAAAAAAAGCAAGGTGATATGTACTGATATGTTTAGACAGTTAAAGGATTGGGAACGGCGAAACAGAGAGATCGAGCGCACCTGATCTCGATCTCTCTGTTTCAAAAAAATTGTTGGACAGGGTGGCCGAGTCAAATGTTTATTTTGGTTGTGCGACGGCCGGGGCGGTTAAGCCGCCAAATGAGCCTGAGAAATGTCAACCATTTATCAAAGCACAGGAATAAGTCAAGAGACGACGACGGCGGGTCGTCGGGGACAGTCAATGTCCAATGTCCAGGGTTCAGTGTTCAGCCTCTAGTTTTCTCCATTCTCTTTCTCTTCCGGCGACACAGGGGTAAAATTCCCTGAATTGTATTGTATTGAATTGCATTGTATGTACTGCACAACTTTGTGTACCCGGGAGTCGGGGGCCATTTTCCTAACGCAGGGGAAAATCTAATGCAGCTAAATGTACAATGAGAAAAAAGGTTGACGGTTGAGCCTCCGGTGGAGGCAAAAGCCTCTCGACTATTCCTCACTAAACCAAAGCACAGAAAAAATCCAGAGTCTAGCCCTGGGACAGCATTGAATGGCCGAGTCAACGCCGTCAAGATACCAAAAGTGTCTGTCAACTGGGTTTGTGTCTCCGTTCACTGGAGAAAAGAAGGGGATTCCCACCCTCCCCCCTTTGGTTTATCTTACTCTCCTTACCTTCACCCTCCACCCCTCCTCCATTGTACAAAATTTACGGCGGTGTGAACATTTTTTACCTGCCACTTTTGACACTGACCATTAGACTCGACTTTTCTGGACAAAAGTGCGGCTCTCATTGTCCACTGTTCAGTATTATGGTCATTGTATGTCCGATTTTACTTGAAAAATACGCACTTTTCTCCAGAATCCAGACTCCAGACACCAACTTTGATGATATCTGTATTGTAGTATCGCTGGGGAAGAGACAACTAGAAAAAGGCAAATAAACATTGTAATTTGACAGTAAAATATTACCCCGTAACTTTTTGAGGGTTGAATTTCGTACTGCATATTTATTCACCATTTACGTACGTTCAAAATCTATGGAAATTCCAGCCTTGACTTTGAAAATTGAGATGGAAAGATTTCCAGGAATATTTTTTGATTTTCCACTCGGGTAATTTTTTCAGAGTCAATTTTGAACCTGAATTTCCCCTCCATTTGCCTCGCTGAATTATCCTAATTCGATTTGAGCGGACTGTGAAAAGAACGAGTGATGAATTGATCCCATCGCATTATACTTACGTTATCATATAATATTTGTATAATATTATTGACTAGCTGCAATAACTACATTATAAGCTCAAATTTCTTCCCCTAACAGCAACATACATGCATTAATATTAAATTATAATAAAAATGAGTGCATCTTCCCTTGAAAAATTCAGGGTTGCACAAGAAAAAGACGAAAAAACAGTGTTTAAAGTAGGGAGAAAAAAGGGGTTGAATATTTTATGGCCCTCTTGCATCACTTGTTATCCTTGTGTATAAAATATAAAGTTAGCTTTTCAACTCATTAAATTCGCCGACGACGGAAATTATATTACATTGTATATTATATTATATAAATTGCACGTGCGTAATTCTGTCTGTTTATGTGTGTATGTGTTCTGTGTGTGATGAACGCACTTTAGTGCGT
>JAQIVE010003395.1:0-16886 GCA_034698285.1 Sminthurinus bimaculatus | reverse complement strand
GCCACATGGTGGCGGGTCTCGGCTAGTAAATTATAAATTACACCCTTCAATTAATTTTGCATTACGTGAATATTGAACATGAAGAATACCAATAAACTGTCATGTTTTATTTATGTGTAAAGCTACATCCTAAATCTATCGAAACGGCTCTGGACATAAGTTTTTGCAGCCTCGTACTTGAGATTCGGCAGAAACTTAGGAGCATGAAAGATTCTCAAACAGACCACCCTGAAAAAGAAACCGCTTGCCATTCCGATTTTGAAGGCTTTCAAAAACTCGTGAAAATGGTTCATGGCATATCCATTTTGCGCGTTGTTTGTACATAATATTTTGTTTTACATAATATTTATTCGCAAGCATTTATGTATAATAAGTTTTCTTTGATTTTCCAGCTGTGGTGTAAACTTCATTCTTTCTACCTGAATGTACAAGAAACTGAGAAAACTGTTCCAATAGAAATATTAAAAAGCAAGTTGCAATCTGCAAAAAAACATTCAAACACCTTTAGCGACTTTCTGATTGTAACTACAACGAAAAAGTTTCCGGTTCACCGAATAGTATTGTTAAAAGGTAATAATCTAGTTACAAATTTTTTATACTTAATGCACACATCGGATGAGCCATAATCACAATAAGGATTTTTTTACTCTCAACCCTTTAATCATCTTGTATAGCTGAAAGTCCCATCTTTGTCACCATGCTTGGTCACACCTATCTAGAATCACAGGAGAATAAACTAAACATTACGGACTTTGAGGCGGAAGCTGTCGAAGGAATGCTGGAATTTTTGTATACTGGAGAAATTCGTGATCTAGATAAGGGACCAAGAGCAGTTGATATTTTGAAAATTGCCGACAAATACCAACTAGAGGTTCTGAAGAAGATGTGTGAAGCTGTTTTGATACAAAATTTAACTCCTGAAAATTTAGTGGACGTGCTCATTCTGGCTCATCTGTACAGCCCAGAAAGTTTGAGGCCACAAATCGTTCCTCTTTTTAAGAAGTAAGTGCTGTTAAATTCACAAAAACGTTAATTTTGTAAGTCATGAAATAAATTACAAATCATTTTTGATTTCCGAAACATCAAAATAAACATAACCCTTGGAAAAATACCTAGGCTCAAGATTTGATGAAATTTTGACACGCATTTGGTCCAAAATCTCATTAACTTTGATCAACTTTTAATGAAATTCTGATATAAATCAAAATGTCATGAGATCACAATTTGTCGACATAATTTGTTGACATGGTAAATATTTTGTAGTATTTTGGTGGGATATTGATGAAATGATGTTGTTGCGTGCACACCAATATCTTATCAAAATTTGATCAAAAATGACCAAATAGTTTTTTAAGGGTACTTCAACCATTTTATGTGTTACAAACCGTCCAAAACTTCATATTTTTATTTTTTGTGCTCAATTCTAGGTACAAATACAAATTTTCCTGCCAACAGTTGTACAAAGACTTTACTCAAATGTACCCGGATGTTGAAGTAGAATTTCAGGAGAGTTTGGGTAAAACTGACAAGGCTTATGGAGATTCCTGTCAAATAGGGATTTCAAATTACCACGACTTTCCCCCTCTGTAAAATATTCTATAGGCTGTGGATTTGTCTTTTTCAAATGTAGCTTTGAAGCTTTTTTTCACCCAAAACCGAAAAAAGTACAATTTTGATACCAAGTCGAGTTAATAATTTTTCCTTAGCCTTTTCTCCGGTTTTTTGACCCCTGATTAAATTTCTTACAATAATGTGGAAAAGGGGTCAAAACTAGCTAATTACTACTATACTCGGGCTCCACGAGCCGACTCCGTTTTACATTGCGTGTAAACTTAATGAAAAATGCCCTTTTATCTAAATTATGACGTAAATTCAAGCATATTTATTTCTGTATTGTCCAAGATAATACAAGTTTCGTTATAACATGCCTTTGGTTTTGTACCGTATCATAAAGCTAAATCATACATATACAGCGAATTTGCGTATCATACACACAGTCAATACTCCGAAATAAATTTTTACAATTAAATATCAAAATTCAGTACAGAATTTGAAATTATGCACATTTTTAATTAAAAACACGCCGATATTTATTTAAATTTTTGCACACTGTTCAACCTAAAACTACTTTGAATGGAGGTTTTTAAGCAACGAGTAGACTTGATTTGCTCCCGACAAATTTCCATGTGTTTTTAAACACATTCAGGAAATTTGTATCGTTTTTGTGTACAACTTAACCCCGATCTACTGTATGCCTATATTTAATAGCGCTGAGTATTTTTTGACACGCTCCATTCCGAACAAACTCGGTCGATCGACTTCAACCACAAGTCACTAAACTGAGACCCGTGTCAAAGTCGAACTCGTGTTAAATCGATACTCAACTTTTTCCCCTGTTTTTCCACACTCGTTGACCAAACAACAGGTAAAATTTTTAAAACGAACTTTAAAAAAAAATCTCCCTCGGCAAAAAATGGCCAAGTTTTGCGCTTGTGTCTTTGTAATCTTGTGTACAGTCATTATACAGCAAAACGGCGGCTGGGCTCAGATAGAAGTCTCGTGGGGAGATTTCAATGACCAGAACCTTGATCTAAAGCCCCTTTTGGACGACCTGGTAAAATACGAGCCCTGTACCCTCCGCTTCATCGAATATGCCCCCATTTTTGACTACTACCGTCCTGGCTGGAACTGGCCCGTCCTCATCGATAATTGGTACGAGAATAACAAAGAGGTTGGTGCCCTCTCCCGAATCGCCCGATTGCGCCATCTCCCGTGCTACCACAACATTTTCCTATTCATGAGATCCATGTTAAAATTCAACAAAAAATGGTATGGACCCTGGACGGACTTTGAGTTCTTTGCATTCCCGAAACAAATCCTAACAAAACAATTTCAAAATTTCCATTCTTTACGAGTCACCACAGCTAAAGAGCGTTTTCGTGACGGAAATTTTGGTGACAAATTTGCGGTTTTCGACCGCTACAAGCTGAACATTTTCATTTCAGATCGAGCATTTAAGAATGGAGGGGATAAACAACTTGTTATAGACCTGTGCAAATTCACTTTGGCTCCAGGATTCTTCCTCATTTACAGTGAAAAGTCCCTTAAATTAGTAGCTGGACTTTACATTTGTCCCTACTGTGGCCCAAGCGAGTTTGGTACCTTTTTTGAGTGCCCTGCTCTTCAAGATGGAGTTTCTTCGTCAACGCCATCTAAAAGCTGTTTTGGAACATTCATGCAAGTTTACGGAAGTTCCGTACAAGGGCAAAGACTGCCTGTAACCATCGCGAAAAAACTTCCGTTGTTGGACAGAGAAATAAAAGAACCGATAATGGTAGGGTTGACAGTCCCCAAAAATTTCAAGGCCCTTTTCCGGGGCGACTTTTACACGCCCTTTCATCGAAAAAAGTTCGCCCCTCTTAACGTCACCATCCGATTTGCGATCCTTTCCACGGCGAACATCACAATCCACAGATATTTACCATATCAGCTTCTCGATCAAGTTCAAACCGGATTTATAGGTCCAACCGACGCCGTCATGGGTCCTCTCAAAACGATAGCCGTCAATGACCACGCTCAGTTTTTTATCGTAGGTCGAAGGTCATACCGGTTCATCACGTCCCATCGGGTGGTCGAGGTCTCTGCGTCGTCACTGCAAATTTACATCAACCCTTTTCAAAGTTCGGTGTGGCTTTTCCTCGTTGTTGCCACGGGCGTGACCAGCGCGTCTTTCTTCATTCTTTTTAGGGCGGGGATATTTTTAGGAATTTTTTCCAACGATGTCAATAGCGATCATGAAGGAATGCGAAAAACCTGGAATTTTTCCTTAACAAAGCTGCTGGTACAATTTCCCGATTTTGTGCTCAAAGTGCAGGACGTTGTCTTGTGGATCAACCGAATTATGATGGAGCAGTGTGATACGGAAACGCCGACGTGTTTCAAGCTGGAGACTGGAGAAGACTTGAAGCTCTGGAGAAGGATTTGCCGGACCATCGTCATTTATTGGCTGTTCACAGGGCTCATATTAAGCAACGCTTATCGAGGGATCGTCAAGGCTAATTATGCCCTGCCCTTTCCTTTTGAGTCGGAATTGAAGTATGCAGAACAATTTCTGGACAAGTGTGAAGAGATCCCGGAGAAAAATTTCAGTTTTTCTATGTATTTCACCAAAGAGGATTTCTCGTGCCCTCAACACGAATATTTTACTAGAATAGGGAAGTTTTATGCATTTTTTGAGTGGTCTAAACCTACGTTTCAAGAACATGATGCGCCATACTATCAGCGAAATATTTGGGGCCCAATGGATCTATTACGAATAGAATGCGAAAAGCTTTGTCCACACGGAAACAAGACGAGTTTTTTACGGTCAAACTGCACGAATATAGAATCCTGTATAGAATACGCCAAAAAGCTCGCCCTCTTTCACAATACGTGGCAAACATGTCCAGGTCAACTCCACAGTCTCATGGTAAACAACTTGAGCAAAACCGATAGAGGAGTCTTGATCGTTCCCCGGTCCAGTTTCCAATACTATTGGACCTACTTTCAGAGTATGGCCGAAGAGGAGATTGCTAAAGATCGTGGATCAAAAATCAGGTTTGCCCACAATCAAAAAGTTCTTAATGAAAATTCCTTTCAATCTCCGATCTACCAGGAAGTTGCTTATGGCGTTGATCGACATTTTCCGTTTGTCATGGCCCAGAGGATGTCAGCTCTATTGAGTTCGGGTATTTATGGGTTCTTTGAGAAGTGGCACAACATTCGATTCGAACCGCCACCTATCCCACGGACTTTAGGAAATGGAACGGATGCAAAGACTGTAGGAGCAGACCAAAAGCTTGAGAGAAAAAAGAGAAGCCTGTTTGTCGACACGGTGGAAGAAACAAATCAGCAGTTTCAGCCGCTATCACTTAATGCATCAGATATTCATCTGATTTTCTTGCTGGCTTGTTTCTGTACTTTAGCATCCATCTGTGCGTTTGTCCTAGAATTATTGGCAAACGATGCAACTTTTTGGTTCTTTTGCACTTTGTGTTGGAAAATTAAAAATCGGCTCACTTTATGCCTTTGTGGCAAATAAACATGCAAAAATATGACAAATTTTAACGTTACAGTAGTTGACTAGCTTAAGTTATAGAAATATGTGAAACAAAATTTTTCCGATTAATTTAATCTCGTAGAATCTCATCAAATTTTTATGAGACTTGGTAAGGTTTTTTTTTCTTAGAGATTTTGGGATCTTTAATTTTACTGAAATAGATTGTATCCCATTGATGTACATCATTATTGTAATTATTGTATTTGATTGTAATAATAAAAGAATACTTTGCATTGAAGCAAACTTTTGATCAAATAAAATTCCTCTACAGAAATAACTTTACAATTTAACTTTTGCAAAGGCATATACGTTTAAGCACTACCAAATACGTGCGGGTCCAAACTGTAATCATGTAGAATACTGCAGCATTTTTGACTTTTGTTCGATAAATCCAACAAAGGCATACAACTAATGAAAAGCAAGCAGCAGCCATTCCCCAAAGATGGAGAATAAACACGTGGTGAATGGTTGACGTCTTGAAAGATAGACTTTTGAATTCGGAAACCGTGTCATCGATCATGTTTTTGATGTTATCTTTTAGACGGGCGTTAAGGCCCTCGTTGGGATATCGAATGGCGTCCCATTTGACCCACAGTTGATAGATTCCAGAACTGATCAACTGTTCCATCTTGGTTGGCATTATTTTTGGCTCCAGGCGATACATCCCATCGTATATGTTGTAACCCTTTGGGACCATCAAAAATTCTTCCCTGGGCGATATGCGGTTGTGCGCAAAGAGATTCCTATGCCTTGGCTCGGTATTTTCAAAGTAGATCTTAAACATGTTCCACACGTATTCAAGGTCCTCGGATCTCACAACCAATATCATTTTTTTGTCAAGGAGCTCGGTTTGTATTAGTCGTGGATCGTGGACCAGGCAAGTTGGTTTAGTCTTCGATAAAATGTTGCTGATACTGCAGAGTCGGGAGCAAAATTTTGATAAAGTTTTGCATTCAGATAGAAATTGACCCTGAAATCGGTTATCGATGATGTTACGGGATCCAGAACAGTTCTGAGTCTGTTCCATTACCCGAAAATGCCTCAAAAGCAATTTATAAAAGTGATAAAAGGTAACGTCTAAACCTTTGCAACTTTCGTTGTTGTGACCTCTTGGGTCAAAATATAGGTCAACAGCACCCCAAGATTCTTCAACAACGTCTTTTATGAACCACCACTCTGTTTGAACAGGAAATGGGGCTGAATAATAGGATTTCATGAAACCGCAGTACATGTTCAACAAAAATACTCCAGAAAAGGCCCAAACGATGTGGAGAGTGTTCCAAACACTTTTTCGACACATGGTGTTGTTTGAATCTAGCTGTCCGATCAAGTTGTTGAACAACCAGAATATTGTTGGAACAATATTTTGGTGGATGATCACAAAAATACGTTTGGACCTTGTTTCAACTTCGGATTTTGAAGCAGCTACCGCGATAACCAGAGTTCCAATACTGCAGGTTAGGATGGCGATCCATAGCTCCTTGGGAAATGGCGAGGTGTAAATCACAAACGACGATGATACTGTCCAAGTGTCATCCAAAGATAGTCGATCGTTTGTTATAAACTTGTAGGTTTCTTCATCTAAGGGATACCAATGATAAAGTCGATCAAACGAAGAAATGTATGAGCTATAAAAGATGTTGAGAAAAAATGGCCCAATTGTATCATCTTTGCGGTGTACTGTTTCTCGAACATCTTGACTTATCTGAGTAAAGTTTATGGTGTACATCAAAGCTAAGTTGACCGCCCATTCGTGCCTTAACTGATACCTCAACTTTCGATGGAACGGACACTGACCTTTAAAGCTGGTCAAAGGAATACTGGGTCCAACATTGTTATAATATTCCAATAGTACTTGTAAACGACGATTGCTTCGTGTTTTTTCAATAGCATTTATCATCTGGTTCCCACAATTTTCTTGATGCTGGCAGACAAAGGAGGTCCAGACTGGTTGAGGAAATCCTGATGGACAAAGAAACCATCCTGTCCAAGCAAGTTTCTTTGGCTGATCTAGCAGATCTGTTTGCTGTCGCAGTACAACAAAAATCGGGGAGTGGACTTCATACCAAAGATAGTCTGCTCGAAGGCGATGCGAGATTTCTGCGGGATCAAACGCATGTTTTTGATATTGGGGTAACAAAAATATGCTCAGCTTGGGATAAATTGAAAAGTAGAAGTCGCAGTACGGTCTAACACAAAGCGCATTTGGAATTCCCATTGAAGGTTCAGGACTCCCAAACCCAGCACCGAATGGTTCCGGTGGTTCCAAAAATCCATCATAATCCTCAAGACTCTCATCGTCATTCTTTATTTGTTGGTCAATTTTGTAAAGTCGGGAAAGAAATATGAGATTGAGAAAGCACTTCAAGTTTTTTACTTGGGCAATTGCATTAATTTTTTGATCTGCTAACGCTGTTGTGCTGACAATGCGACTCTTAGAAGTTGAGCTGAGTACTATTGGAACACTCACTTGAGAGCCATCAAGAGCTGGGGAAAATCCTTGGAAATTTACAAAGCAAGGTTCATCCTTTTGCCACACGGAAAGCTGTTTCAGCAGAGGATCTAGGTCCAAAGTTTTTAAGCAATTGGTGAACCTTAGTTTAAGGTGACTTGTAGATGTAGGTGTTCCCAAGATTATGAGAATGACGATAGAGTTTAAGAATAGTTTGCTGGAATAACGACTCATTTTAAAGAGGTGATCTGCAAGAAAAAGTATAAAAAAGGGTGATCTTGACTCTATTAACAAAACTGGATACTGAGCATCGAATACCAATGACTATTATTTGCTGTATATTACGACATACTTTTTTCTTGCACGTTCATCTGTTTGCCTTATCCTTTTGTTATCTCACTGCCAACTTACAGTTCTTGTTGTTTAAACAAGGCTCTTTCAAATAACGATCAATTTTTACTGAGCAGTATTCCATCTTTATATGGTACAAACAAGGCTTACAAATCTTGTCCGCCCCTGTCGCTATCATTTTATGTATGGTGTAAGGCAACTAGAATCCCCAAAAGACCGACGTACAAATAACTCTCACGGGCGGTAGAAGTAGCTGAAAATTCCCAAGGGAGCAAAAAAAAGGCGAAGGAAGAATAAAGTTGCAAAAGGCACGAAATGCAAACGAAAATCAAACATTTAAACACCACGTCTTGGATAGTTTAAACTACGGATGAGTTCGGGACGAGGTTCTGAGTCCCGTCCCGTCCCGAACCCGAACTTCTCCCTTTCAGTCCCGTCCCGTCCCGAACTCGGATTTCGAATTTTCGCAGGGGCGGATCCAGGGGGGTGATATGGGTGTTCAAACACCCCCTGACTGGTAAAATTTTACATTGATAAAGATAGGTCAGGTTAGGCTAACGAAAAAATGGTATGTAAAAACACCCCCTGGAACACCCCCTGAAAAAATTTCTGGATCCGCCACTGACACCAACCCAACTTGTCTGATCTACGATCCCAAACTCATACAAACCCAGCTCTTTGACAAAAAAATGATATTGATTGTGAGATCTGACGAATTTGAATACGTTTGGAACATATTTAAGATCTACTTTAACAACACCAAGCCAATGCTTAGGAATCGTTTTGCGCATAACCGCCAATCGACCAGGGAAGAATTTTTAATGGTCCCTAAAGGGTACAATGTATACGATGGGATGCAACGACTGGAGCCAAAAATAATGCCAACCAAGATGGTGCAGTTGATCAGTTCTGGAATCTATCAACTATGGGTCAAGTGGGACGTCATCCGTTATCCCAATGAGGGCTTTAACGCCCGTCTAAAAGACAACATCAAAAATATGATTGATGATGCGGGATCCGAATTCATAAGTCTATCTTTCAAGACATCAAGCATTCACCACGTGTTTATCCTCCATCTTTGGGGAATGGCGGCCACCTGCTTTTCCTTGGCTGCATGCCTTTGTTGGGTTTACCGAAACAAAATCAAAAATGTTGCAGTATCTGCAATTGTCTATGCGAGGAACATTTTGCCCGCGAATATTTACTAGTGGTTAAATTTAACCGCCAGTGCAAACGATTATGGAAAATATGAACAAATGAAAAAACCAAATGTTCAATTTTGAAATCTAGGAACATGATTGAAAATTTTTATTTGTCAAGTTTCTATAACTTAAACTAGGCACCTACTGTAGCGTCAACATTGATCTAATTTTTGCATGCTGAATTGCCGCGAAAGAATAAAGTGAGCCGACTTTTAAATTTCCAAAACGTCGCAGCGTTTTGCAAAAGCTCTAGAACAAACTATAGGCGGCGGTTCACAGCTGATGTGGTGCCACTGTTCAAAGAACCCATAAAGACCCGAACTCAGCAGAATTGACGATTAGGCTCTGCCAAACTAGAGCAAAATCCCTTCCCATGTTAATTTTATAATTGTTCCTTTTCTAATGGTAATTTTTTTATGTCTTAAAATTTATAAAATACTTTATTGACTATTCAAAAAAGTATTTTTTTTAACCTAAAAACACACATTCCTTTAATACCGTCAAATGGGGCGAGAAGCGGCACTTTTTCAGGTTTTTTAACTTTGGCAGTATGTATTTCTGTTATAGGTGATCGATTCAAAAATGTGTAGTACCTAAAACTATCCTTATTTTATCCTCTTTCAGACCCAATAAGTCAATTTTTAAAAATAATATTTTTTATTGTGTTTTTTATACAAACAAAAAGTGCCGCTTCTCGCCCCACTGATGGGGCGAGAAGCGGCACTTGTCATTTTTTCCTTTCCTGATAGCCAATACACTACAAATCTAACTCAATTACACGTATTTACTCTTAAAATGACTTTATCTGTCTATTTGGTAACATCAGTTAACGCAATGTTTGATTTAGAACGCTTTGAAATACGGACAAAATAAACTACCACAATTACAATACATTTCGTATCCAGGTTTCTCTTGTTCGTAAAAACTATGTTCTATAACTTCAAATCATGAGATATCAGTTGATTTGACCTTAATTTACAATTATATGGTAAAAAATTAAAGTTAAGTTGCATGGTTCCATTCTAAACACACGGCCTTGGGTTTAGCTTCTCGCCCCGTTTTTCATTTTGCAATTTTGTAATTTTGTCTCCTTCTCTTTTGAAGCCAGGGAAATCTCCCGCCATTGAGTGCCACTTATTTTTATGACTTTTTTGTTTGCTTAAATGTTTGACAATATCATAAAATCAAACCCCGGTCATTTGTATCAAACCATTTGAAAACGGCAGCCATTTCAACAATTTTCCTGAAAGTGCCGCTTCTCGCCCCGTGTGCCACTTCTCTCCCCATTTAACGGTAACAATAGATTTTTGCATCAACTAGCGATTTTAACATTCGGCCCTTTAGTCGTTTCTTCGTCTTTTGTTTTCGTGTGGTACAAAACGAAATACTAAATATGAGCGCTATCCCCCCGACGTGTAAAGCGTTACTAAAGGTCAAAGTTTGCATAAAAAATTCCAAAATTTTGAAAATTTTGAAAAAATGTGTTTATATTATGACTTTTCATTCAATTCTAGACTAGGTTAATATTGAAAACTTTTTCATCCGATGCACTGGTCACTCAATACTCAATGCAGCTGTTTTTAAAAACAGGTCTGAAATTTTTCGAAATTGCAATAACTTTTAGAAAAAAACTTGTGGATGGATAAAAAAAATTTCAAAGAAACACGACATCCTTACGGCAAGATCTACCTGTAAAGCAAATTTCGTGACATTTGGCGACTATGCAAAATGCTCCAGTTCAAATTCACGTGTATTGAGGCCTATACAACTGTATTGTAATATCGTTGTATTTCATGTACCGTATATGTTCTTTTAGTAAGACTCTTATAAGGAAATGCCTTTCACTTTTTTGGAGTATTACTATTAGGAGTGTCTCACTATTGGAACGTGTCTTACTAAAAGAACATATACGGTATGTATACATAAGTGCATACACTTATTATTTATACATGGTCCATGGTGCATACTACATACTGCGTAAATAGTATGTAACATTTCCTTGCGAGTTTAAATCAATGAAAGTACTTGTTGACGTTGTACATTGTATGTACATATTAAACATTTTACGTCCATGCAATGCTGGATTTCAATCATGATTCTTTTTATTTATTTAATACTGTCAGTTATTAAACAGGCTAGGTTTTAATGCATGGTTTGAAGTTTGAAAGTCTATCTAGGTCATGACTTTAAAGACTTAGTTTTGGTTTAAAAGATTTGCTATTTCACTGTTTCAGTTTTATTTTGAAATTTTTGCACTTTATTTTGTTTATTTTTGGTTTTGTAAGAGAACATTTTTTGGAACTACTTTGGGCACGCTTTAATCATGTTAAGTATCTTTATGGTAGATATTATTATTTATTATTCAACAATATTTTACTGTCAACATAATATGCAGTGAAAGAATTTCTTACCTTGTTTTTTACGTATCAGCCGGTTTGGTTTAGAAAATTTGAAGTAGATTTTAACAAACATTTAGTAATTATTATTAAGCTACTATCTAAAAGGTTGAAGTTTAATTTATTTGGTTTGTTTTCGTGATGAATTGCTTTTTTTATTTTATTTTTTTATTTTGGAATATCGGTAATTATTACTCTTGGTTGCGGGATGGGTTGGGAAAAGTACTTGGTTGATTTTATTCAGGAGGAAATTTCGGAAGGAAGCTCTCAGTATCAAATGGGAATAATAAAGATCGTTCTTATTCAGTGTCACCGAGTCCGAGTCGTCGAAAGGGGGAATTTCTACGCGTTACCGAGAGCACGTCTAACCTAGTGAATCCATCAGAGGTCGTGGTGACAGCGAGGAACATTCAGTTTGCACAACCTGTTGTGTCCGAATATGGTACCGTGCCACTTATAATTACCTCAAATAGATTATACTGTGTGCAATCCAACTTTATTAGTCTCTTCAAAATGTATTATTGTGTGTTTTTATGTCCTTCTTTTGTGGTCTTCCGTCCAAGTTTTTTTATGTATTAATTGCAAGTCTGTTTTCGTTTCAATCTGGAGATAACAAAAGATTCAATCGAAGAGACGCCACTTGCAGGCTCATTCGATATCTAATATATGGTTAATCCATTTTAATCTAATATTGGTTGATCTAAGTAGCATTTGAGATTCTGTGGTTTCAAAAAACCACAAAATATAAGCTTTGTGTTGTTTTAGGGTTGAAATTGGAACAGATTTTGTTTGTAGGTTTAAGATCTTGTAAAAATGTTAATATTTAATATCATTAGTAGTTAATAAGGTATTACGTCACGATCTACAAACGTCCCTCTTGTCTTACTAATTGCCGTCAGTATTTATTTTGCTGTCTTGTTTGTTTTAATTTTCTTTTACTAAAACATTTTGGGTGTGGACGAGGTAAAAATAATCTTTGGAAGTTTATTAGAAGAATTTCGCTAAAAATAATAACAAAATTGCCCTACCCATTAACAATGATTGCGATTTTGACCCTGATTGCATAAGATTTTGCCTATAGTATATTTTGCAACGGTGTTGGTCATCATTTTTGAGGGCCAATTTCGTTCGGTGGAGGAACTCATTTTTTGAAGTTGCTCCGAAAAATATGAAAAAAATACCAAAAAATAGTTCGTCGGTCCTGACAACTTCCCTCTGGGCACCACATAGAAAATCCGGTTAGAAAAGGTAGTTGCCCCTTTTTGATTTCGACCTGTTCGTCGATTGGCGCTATTTCCAGGATAAATATTCAAAAATTCGTAGCTTCTACACTATGTGTAAGTCCAAAAAAATTGACCCTCAAAATTGATGATCTACAACTTTGCCTTCTACATTATGGGCAAAATCTTATGCAAACTACGTCAAACAAGAGGGGGCCCGCTTAAAAAGTAGGGCTTTTCATTGCGAGTATTTTAAACAGCATCATTGTAGAGCTAAAAAATTATAACTTGAATCCTTATTTACTTAAAAGAACAAACTGCTTCATTTCGACCAAACTTGTATTGTTTCACACTATATAATGTCGTTCTTGTGTATGGTTTTAAATTTTGGCATGTTCTGTGGAAATGAGAATTGAGTGTGCATTGTCTATTCAGGAATGCCTCGTCCTCCTTCCCTTCCTGTGAAATCTACGAAATCTCACCCATCAGAACCACCACCATCCAACAAAACGAATATAAATTATGTATCCCATCCTCCATCTGATGTCACTGATATTATCATTGTCGATTTGAGTAAATCAGGAAATAGTGATGGGCTTCTGAGTAAGTCACATAAATATTATAACATAGATAGATGAGGCGCTATCCGCACTTGTCAATATTCACTTTGCAACGCTTTTTTTGTCTCGTCTAATTGCAAAAAAACTATGCAGTACTCTGTCGTTGCTATCTATTGGCTTTTCAACCCACTGACCAATTATTGAGGGTTTAGTATTATTGCTAAGATCCGTTTTGCTGGAACAATATGACATCGCAAAGTATCTTTTATGACTATTTAAATAGTTGTTTCACACCATACATGTGATGTATTAAACTGAATAAAGTAATTGATTGCTACTGAGTATTGAAAAAATGTTATAAATGCTAAAATTTAATCGCCGGGCTTGTGACAATACACTGTGAATCATAACCCGACAAATACAGTGGTTGGACAATTAGTATTGGGACAGCTGTCCAACGTTATTTCTTCTAGCTGATATCCCAAATGGGGAAACACTTGATATCATGAAAATCTTCAGTTTGTGCAGATTCTGTTTCCAAAAAGTTTCAGTCATTTCGGCGGAATTATACCTGAGAAAAAAATGTCTCGAAAAAAAAGTTTCCAAATTTTGTATTTTCCGTTGCCCTGTTTTTTTTTAGTTTTGTTTATCCGAAGTCCTTAAAGTCAACAAATAAAAATGAATTCAATTAGAATAGTTAGCTAAAGCTCTGAAGTAATCGTACATACAACAAGATTAGAATTATGTATTTGTGTGACAGTGAGTTGAACACAAAAATCTCATGTGAAACTTTTTTTTGCCTTTGATTACATGTGTTTACATATGTGTCCAAACTGACTGGACATAAATTTAAATTTTTCTTTTCCTACTTCACATTTGATGATGAAACTTGGTAGATTACTAGGCAAGAGTCCCCGCTATTTACCAATGTAGTTATTCTAATTGTACAACAAATGGTCATTTCAGGACAGGTCAGAAAAGGTTTGGACACCTTTGTTTCGAGACATTTTTTTCAAGAATATTTTTCTCAGGCATAATTCCGCCGAAATGACTGAAACTTTTTGGAAACAGAATCTGCACAAACTTAAGAATTTTATGATATAAAGTGTTTCCCCATTTGGGATATCAGCTAGAAGAAATAACGTTGGACATCTGTCCCAATACTAATTGTCCAACCACTGTACATTGTCTTTCAACGATTATATTGTTCAATAATTGCTTGTAAAAAGTAAAAATGTACAAACATGAACATTTGAGTGCAGAATTGTATTACAATACACTCGAGACTAGATAATACGAATACAGTTTAGAATGGATAGTATTCGGTTGAGGATTAAATGGTTGATAGATACACGCAGATGAATGTTCATCAAATTGAAACCAACACCATAAACCAAGACTTGCATGAGCAAATGCACTTATTTAAGCTAATGGTCACTCTTGTATGTACATGTATGTGCATCGTCATCACATGGAGCATAGTAGGACTTCATAAGGTTCGAAAAAAGGAAAGTAAATCCGCTGAGATATTAGATACAACAATAAGGACATGCTGACGTCAGTTGATTGTCCTAAACCCTAAGAAATTATATTATTTTCGTTCCAAGTAAAAATTGCTGCAGATTTTGAGCTTTACTTGTCTTTATTTTATTACTTGTCCTGATTTGCTCTTTTACCTTTGTGACTTTTTGCACGAGCAACCTGCCAACTGCTGATTTCATGCTCATATGTACAAAAACGGTATACCTTGCTTCATTATTTATTAGTATTTACTTAGTAGAGAGTTTATTTTCGTTGGCCTATGTTGCTTTCATAAAATCTGCAGTGTGTCAAATACAGTACTAGGAAGTTCAACTGGAAAGCAAAAGAAAGATTAATTTAGTTATCTTGGTTTCAAGGACGCTTTGATTCTGTTACAAGAGTTTTCAAGGTTTGGAAAATCTGTCAACATACTACAGAATCTTCTTCAATACCCGTCCCCTTTATCATGTTACTTATTTAAAATAAGTAACATGATAAAGGGGAGGGGTATTTGAAATTTCAATGAAAAAACCATGGTTTCTTAGAATCTTGTATGTAATTATATACATAAGTAATACTATTCAAAATATTAACTGGTTAATAAGGGAATCGGACGATCATTGGATGCTTCATTTTTTGCAAAGAGCAATTTGGGCTAGTCAAGATTTTAATCCCCAATCATTATTCTATCGAGCACTATTGATCCTGATAATTTTAAGATATTCAGTCTCGTTTATCCTTACGTTTTAGCAACAGTCCAAGTAAGTGAGTAGACGTCTACTTTTATACATGATAGTTGTTCATCTCAAAGTGTAGGGAGAGAACAGAGAGCATAGAGCATACATGCTCAATAACATATTATTTATTTATTATTATATGTTTTCTTACTTTAAATAGTATGTGTATCAAGCATGAAGGTATGTTTATGTATTGTTGGTAAGCGTGTACAAATGTACATACATGCAAACCAGCAACGCTGCTTTTGTTGTTTTCATATTAAATGATTTAAACTGTATTTGTTGTAGACGAATGAGCTGCTTTAAATAAAAACTGATGTGTTGATGATGATGATGTGAAAAAAGGCCTTGTTCTGTGAAGCATTACGATATTTGAAAAGGGTAAAAAGTAAAAAGTCCGAACGTGCAGAACCTAGAACTTAAGCAGAAAGAGATCAAATCTGTCCGCTCTCTTATTCCTATTTTACTCGGTCTACATAAGACAGAGTGAGTAGTCGTACCATTATTATTATTATTATTATTATTACTATAGCTATCAGCAATCATTCTTGTCGGCCCATAACATATATATATATATGTATGTAGATGCTTTTATGACAAAATGTTGGTTTGCTTCCCAGTCATACTGTTACATACTTGTGTACGTTCCTATTTTATGTAAACTACATACACATTACACACCGTCAGGGCTTGGTCAGTTATATCTGTCTGTTGGTCAAGAGTAAAACTTTGCAAAATAAAAACTACTTTAAAAAATAATTGTAAAATATATCGGTCCTTGTTCTTGGTTCCAAATTTTCTAACATAAAATAGAGAGAGGGAGATAAGGGAACCGAGATAAAAAAAAGCAAGATATATCAGTAGAATGGAGAAGGTGAAGGGTGTTGAGCTGAAGTGTCGAAAGTACTATTGACTTTTTTCAGCAACGACTTAATAACATGTATATGTACTAATATAGTAGATGTACCATAATTTCCATCCACGATTTTTACTCTTGATTTCAAAGTGTTAATGACGATGATTGTGGGAAAACGAAAACGAAGTAGAAGGAAGGGAAAAAAGAGCGTGAAAGGAAAGTAAATTTAGATACTACAAAGTACGGATAGAGGTTGATATTACAAGTATGTACATATATTTGTATGCAGACGTGAAGATGAAGAATCTAGGTCGATTTTACCGGCCGGCTTATTCCCTACTTGGCTTTGTCAATGACTTCAAGGACACTTGTTAGCTGTGGGGTTGTGAGAAAAATTTTAATTTCTAAAATGATCCATTCTGGGTTCTTGAATATTACTGTTTTATTTAGAACTTGTTTGTTATATATTTATAGCAAGGCAGGCGGAACAGAA
>JAQIVE010003394.1:0-16888 GCA_034698285.1 Sminthurinus bimaculatus | reverse complement strand
TTGATATGAATACTACTTAATTGATCATCAACTAATGATCAAACGTGACGTCCCCCGTGATGTAACGTATTTTACTTGAAATGATGAGATTTGATATTGAATGATGAATCCTTACATAATTTAATTGATGCATAATAATGTATAATGATGAGTATTTTAATCATGCATTTTACGAATAATGATGAATGTTCCAGGCTCAAAACCACGAATAATATGAGCCTGGAACTAGTAAAGACAAGAAAAATACAAAATAATACACCCTAAACAATAAAGCCTGCTTTAACGACATACATAATCATTGTTTTAACTTTATGCATACATTTTATAGTATATTTATTAATAGAAATAAGTATATTATATTATGGACATCTTAAAACAAACAAATTTTTGAATATGCATACATACACACATGAAATACTTATATTATATATTATATTTATATTATTATATTTTGTAAGTCACGAAGCCTTAAAGGTATTGATTTTGGCTTAGATAATAGAAATCAGTAAATGGGCATTTCCCTAGAGAGATGCACATTTCCCGGTTTCCATAATACTTACTTTTTAAAATATGTTCAAAAAAAATACATAGGAAAACAAACTCAAGACATTAAATATGTAAAAAAACTAAAAATAATGTAATTATAGGTAATAACAAGTAACAACATAAAATCAGTAAATGTTCATCTCTCTAGTGAAATGAACATTTACTGATTTCTAAGTGAATCAGAGACGAAATGTGCAGGGATGAACGGGAATCACTGGCATTTCCTTCTCGGGGGCCCAGTCTCCTAAATAATAAAAACAACGAAAGTAAAAATAATTAATATCTACTTAAAAAATAAAACATGAAACAAACAGTAATAAAATTTAACTTTGATTTTGCAGAATTTTTCTGTCATCAAACGTAAAACAAATACAAAACATTATTCCAGAAAAAGTTTACTGTAAAATATCAAATACATATCTCACTAGAGAGATATGTACTTAATATTTTTTGAAACTTATGTTACATGTTACATGCTAAGTAATAATTTTATATATTTAGAAGAACCACGTTTATAAAGTACGAGTATTTACTGTTATATACTTACTCTAAACCGTATTCTTTTGCCCAACCTGGCAGGCCGTTAAGTGCATTGTACATACTTGAGGTCTTCAAGGGGATACCTGAACGTGAAACCTGAAAAAACAAAACATTAACAATGTACTTACTTAAATAATTTAATATTTTTGAAGTTTCAAGACATCGTAGCATAAGTTCAAAAATATGAATTGAGTACTGAAGGTACTTAAGTTTGATGAAGTAATATACATAATATATACTTAAAATATATTTTGACAGAAAAAATTGTTTGCAATTTTCCCCCAAGTTTTCACTTGCCTTATAAAAAATATTATGTATGATATATGAGCCTATTTGTATTGTTAAGTAACTCAATAATACGAATATACATGTCCGTTGTACTTACCTGTGATGCTGATGAGTTTCTAAAATTTAGTACCCAAAATCCCTAAAAAACAACAAACACTTCGTGATAAATACATTCTTATGTTACAGGCAATACTTAATGACTTGAAGTTCATGATATGTATCATATTATAATTTTAAAGCATTGATTTGTTGAACAAATTTGTATCATACTTGTTCTGATTACTGAAGTATATTAATTTTAACAAAGCATGTAAAAAATCATCTTCACATTTCACTAGAGAAATGTGTAGTTGATTTTTTACATGAATCATTGGAAGAAGTACCAAACAGTGCTGTCTTTCGAAATAGTAGTCATTGCACATAATACTATACATAGTGCCCAATGTGAACTAGCTAATATGTACTTTTTTGAAATGAGTAGGAACAGTACTTATTTTGTTTTATTAATAAAAAAAAGAAATCAATGTGAAATATACTCAAAAAATCCATTTGGTCGATTAAAGCACCTACCAACTGGAGATGTAAGATTTTAAAATAAATATGGGTATTAGCTGTTCACAACACTCGAAATAAATAAGTATGTATCACAATACTAATGTTCAAGCTTTTTGTACTTACATGTGATGCTGCAAAAGGTCTTCAAGGGAGTATCTGCAAGTGGAACCTGGAAAAACAAAATGAACACAATCTCTTAAAATAATTTATTTTTGCAGTTACACTTTTTTAGATTAAAGATAGTGTAGTATAAATTCAAAGGCATGAGTATTATATAGTAATATATGTAATCTACGTACTGCCATATTGAGAAAACATGTTGCAAAAAATCGGCTACACATTTCACAAGAGAAATGTGTAGATGATTTTTTGTATGCTTCAATGGGGAAAAAAGTAACTAGTAATTTTGTCTAATAATATGTATTATGCTACATAATGTATGCACTAAATGTGTTTTTAATCGAAATAAGTAATAACAGTATACATATTCTAAAAGATCCTTAACAAAAAAAAGGAAATGTCTCCAAAATAATATCGATGATTCTTGGTTATACACATAAAATATACTTATATAATGCACAACGTACAGAACATTGTGTACGGCTTCCAAGTTTCCAAGTTTAAATTTTTCATAAGTTCAAGATATCAAAGCTTAATGATAAACAAAAATGACTAAATTAATGTAAAAAGTAAGTATAAAGAAGATTTTTCCCATTTTACTTTTTCCTGATAGTTTTGGATTTTCTTTGTTGAAAGAGAAGAAACGCCTGATTTTCATGCTAAAACAAGTTTTGTTAACTAGTTAACAAAACTTGTTTTAGCATGAAATACTTAATTGTTACTTTAAACAACAATTGATACTTATTTAATAAAATATAAAAGATTTAAACTTACCAAAGCAAAATTGTTCCTCCATTTTCCGGTATATTCAGCAGCAGCTCCTTTTCCAGCATGTTGCTTCGTCGCACACACATGATAGAATGGGAAAATGGAAAGACTAAACTCTACCAGCAGAGTTGATGAATATCATCAACTCTTTTGACTAAAGCATATGAAATTTTTCATCAAGTGTTTGATGATCAAATGTATGATGAGAAATGATGAGATATTTATCATCAATAATCATAAAATGCTTGATTATCAAAAGTTTGATGAGTAATGATGATAATCGTTTCATCATTTCTCACCAAACTTTTGATCATCAAATTAGGTTGATGTGAGGGACGTCAATTTTTATGTATGGAATCATCATTTTTGGTGTTCGTCACGGATTTTATGAAAAATGATTGGCCGTTTATGATCAACTATTTGGTCCGTGACGATTCCTGTCTGTCGGGTAGTTGAATAATATTAAATAAAGGGAACGTTTTAGTTTTAAGAAATGCCAAAATAATGATGTTAGCGTGTTATCATTTCGTAAGTAGAGCACTTTTGCATTTTGCAGCATATTATTGACAAAAATTGAAGAAAAATCTCCAGCGTTTTCTTGCAGTGCAAACCAATAAGAATTTTTCATCATATTTTCGGGCATCTAATAAGTAACTCGCTGGTCACTGGAATAATGGTTTAGTTAACCCTGAATGTTGGGTTAATCTTAATATGGACTCCCTTGATTTAAATAGTATTTATACTAATTCATGGGAACGTTTTTTTATTTTTGCTCTCATAATATAATTTGTCAAGCTAATTTAAAACAATTGTTTCTGTGTTTTGTTGTTAACAGATTACAATAAAAGATGATGCCCTCTCAGAATAAAAGTTATCTTCTGGTGACGACGGCGGTAGCAATCGTTATACTGTGCTGCTTTTCTCTTTCCTACTCGTTAGAGACTTATGAAGCTCGCTGTCAAAGTGCCTTAACATCGGATGGTAAAACAGTCGACACTTGTGATAGCACCAAGTTCCTTAAATGTCACGATGGACGATGTAGATGTGCCGACCAAACGAACCAGATTTGGACGTATAAACTTGTCAAGGCTTCCTCTTCAAGGTCTAGAAGGTCTCCTAAAAAGGGTGGTAGCAAGGGAAGTGGGAAGAAAATTGCCGCTGGAGTAGCTGGTAAGCTTATTTACTTTTCAAATATACCTCTAAATATTACTTTCTCTCTCATATTTTTAAATTTCTAAACTGCGATGCATTTAATTTGAAAATTAAAAAATATTACATTATTGTTTTTTTTTCAAAAACCATTTAATTTTAGCTGGTGCTGTTGGAGGTTATGTTGCTTCAAACATTGCTCACAACATTGGAAATTCCGGAAGTAACAGGGGCAGTAGTGGCAGTGGTAGCAGTAGCAGAGATAAGTATGAAAAGGTTTATTCTTGCTACAGCCGTGTTCAAGGAACTTGCATTTTGGAGGGGAAACAAAATGGAATCTCCATTATTCAAACCATTACTGCAGCTACAACTACGTCGTCAACAACAGCAGCTCCAGTAACTACTGTGTCTACCAATTCTACAACTGAAAACAAAACTGTAGAAACGACAACTGCTACTTCAAGTAAACCACAACCACAAGCCCTTGCTCAAGTTCAGTACATTACTGAGTACATTAGCTTGCCAAAATGTGTGGAACATGCTGTATGTACAGTGCCTGAGGTCAAGATTGTCAACGGCACTGTAGTATCCGGCGCATCATCTACCGATGCCAGGATTGGTGAGTGCTCATGTCAACCTGGCTTCAAAGCTAATAATCTTGATTTATGTGTCAAAAGTGGAGCTGGTCTTCCAAGGGCTGAAATTAGTTTTGCTGTACTCGTTTTTATCCTGATCTCCAAATTGTATTAGGACATTCAATATTAAGCATAATCGCATAATCATATAAGTAATCTATAGTATTATGTACATATTATATTATGCATAATTGTTATATTTAAACTTTTTTTGTTTTTCTTACCACCACTTTTACATTTATATGTGAGTTATGTATGTTTGTCTTTTGAGTTTTAAACTATTAGGTAAAATAGAATTACTATTACTATCACTATCTATTGTTATTATCATGCTCAGGGTAATTGACTTGTGTTTTCTGTTGTATAATATTGTTCTCTGACATCTCTGTTTCCTATAGTTCTATTTTATCCTTTTATGTATATATTCTTTCATGGACTCTGTAACTCTAGGCTGTTCTTTATTTACTCAATGTATAATTTTAATTTAACTGTTTGTCTGGCTTTGTTATTATGGTTTACCAGTTTCAAAGTCATTAAATATTCTGACGAGATTACCCAAATAGGAATTTGGAAATGGTGATATATTCAGTCTATCTAATGCAGTTTTCAGTTTTCCATGTTGATTAATTTTTTATCGAGCATTTTTCACGCATATTTATATTATTTTGTGTCCTACTGTTGCTACATAATTTAAATTAAATTACGTTCCAAGAGTTTCACATAATATGAACGTTTACAAACAAAAGTTCAATGAAAAATATGATTTAACATTCGAAATCTAAACATTGGATATGTCAATTTCCAAAGCCCTGATTCCTGAGGTTCCCCACTCGTATATAAGTTTTACTTAACTTTTGTGTGTAACTTGAAATATATTATTTTAACATGACAATATTTGGACTAGCCTGTAATCTTTTGTGTATTTAATAATGCTAATTAAAGTTGAAATCGTAAAAACGTGTAGAAAAGCGTAGTATTTTTCAATAAAATGAAACGTATTTATTTTATATATAAGTACGTAAACTATCCATTGGAACGAGAAGTCGTCACTAACAATAAATATTTATACCCAATGATGCAAAGGAAGAATAATGTGAGTTTTACACCATTGGAAATTGAGCTGATGTGTACTAATTGTATATGTACTAGAAGAAAAGACTTAATTATTAATAAAGTAAAGAAAGAGACAAGGTTTTTACTATGAGTATATTATCTATGTTATCGACGAAATTGGTATATACCGAGAAAATTCGCAATTTTGAGTCAGATATCTTAATTTTCAATAACTTTCAGATTAATTGTAACAAGATTATAGTCCTATATAAGGTACTGTTATTTGAAAATAAAGAATAAAATAAATTGATTTTTTTAAAAAGTTTACGTACATATTTTTATTTTCTGCTTCATTTCCATTTATTGTTCATAATTTATACTGCATGAAATTCCGTTTGTACATGTACGTGTGTACAACACTTTATAAAATGTATTTAAACCCGTGAATCAAAAATCCAAAGCGTCAAAATCCATTTCGGGTTTAGATTAACTGTATTTGACGGGAAAGAAAACTGAATGTATAAGTCTTACCATGTAGCTAAAGGCTTTTTCGTAATACATGCCCCTTAACTCCGAGTTTAATGGAAAGGTTTTAAGAATATTAATTGATTAAAAAAATGTAAATAATATTGGCTTGGAAGAATTCAAAAAGAACTACTCACGCATTCAATTTGAGTGCCATTCTTTTTTTCAGTGAATTCAATCGAAGGAACGACAGACAACAGTATTAAAAAATCATAATAGATGCGTACTTGTATCATAAGACATTTTTGATGTCGAAAAAGGAAAATACAACATATTTCATACAAAACAGTGGGTTCATCTATTTCATATTTCATGTAATAATCCATAGTAAATAGTAATATATTATACATCGTACATTGTGTACATTCAGCCCTATGCGTGTTATTTAATACTGTGAATTATTTAAAAAAATATTCGTCCGTCATAATTTATAAGATCTTTACATCATCTCCATAAATGCACTCTAAGAAGTATACATACTGCACATTTTACATATTATGAATACAAGTACCGATAATGTATAATACAGGCTTAGGAAGTAAAATAATTCAACACAGGAGCTGCATTTCAACCATTACAGTAGACTTCCCAGCATAATAGGTACAAGGAATATGCAAAAAACTGAAGAATAATATCTGGCTGCACTATTACAAAGTCCTTCAGTGGTTTCGGGGTATCCCTTTTTACAATCACATCGTCCTTGAGTTGCATAGGTTCCAGTGAGGAAGCAATATGCATTCTCGACGCACTGTTCAGATCCCCGGGTAGTATCACATGTTCCACCCACATGAATTCTGCACATTTTGCTTCTCACATCATAATGACTCACTTTTTTACACTGACAAACACCGTATCGACAGGCACGAAAAGTTTTTAGTGGTTGACACTCTGCATCCGAGCTACAGTTGTCCCCTGGTAAACAATAGAAATAACTTGTGTATTATGTAAACCAAAAAGAGACTTGTAAATTAAAATTCGTTTTGTACATTGCAGTATAATGGACTCTGCATTACGGGGTTTACATGTCAAACATATTACAACATAGTTTATGATATTTTTTCATACCCAATGACATTCCCACAATTAGAATGAGAATCAAGCCTATAAACATAGCGGAGTTCGCACTGAAAATGCGTTGAGGATTGAAGCTCGTCATTTTGAAAATTTGCACTTTTGCAGTTTGTACACATAAAGGTCCTTATTCCTTATTCCTTATCTTCAGTCGTACGAGAGTCACGGGTCTCACGATTCTGTCCAATATGTATGTATACACAAAAAAGTTTTTGTAAAAAGTATTTTTACTATTTTAAAATGATAGGAAAAATGTGGAATATCAAAAGTAAAAAGATTAATACTACGCAATTCTTACATTTGGCGAAAATTCCTGCACTTGTACTTTATTTCATCACAAAACGCTTCTGACGAACACAAAGGCCACGGGAAACAATCAAAGCACACAAAACTACAACTAAAAATGCTTCTATACAAAATATTTTATTTTGTAGTCTACAAGTTCTTTATAATGACAATTTTATTATCTAATGCTACGGGCAAGCGGGAGGGTCAGAAACGAATAATATTATTAGTGTACATATGTATAAATGTGTAATATTCCAATCTATAATCTATATTCTACAGAACAAAAGTACAAGATTCAATTCAAAACACAAACAGAAGATGATTTTCTTTCCCCTTTGACGACTGTATGTAAGTACTTGTACTGCATACTGTATCTCATGATAACTGATGGTAATTCTTTGCTACAGGCAAAGATGAAAAAAGAGTGCAAAAAACATGAGATGACTCTTATACATATGTATCTATATGTATCAGCATACATACAGGACGAGTTAATGCAGTATCCTTCTCTCTTTTGCTGTAGATTATGGACATTATCATTATACTATGTGCGTAAGTATATTGTATATATTCATGTTTATGGACATGCTTAAATATGATGTTATGGCGTTATTATTCTACATGTGTAGTGTGCAGTAGTGTGTAGACGATAAACATACTTAAAATTGTATATGCATATAGGGAAGATTCTTTCCTAAAGTATCAAGTTGTCGTGTTTGTTGAATATGAGTGGGTTAGCACATTGGAATACATTAAACTTTGCAGGCAGAGGCAGGCACTATACTATAACTACCTTCATACTTTATGAACCAAGGCTCACAGACCACAGACTATGCATATATGCAGAAATTAGAAATGCATACACAATACACATGCGATTTTGTATAATATTTTGTAGCATTGTCTTGGTCTACCCATTTTGTCAATAATGATTATCCCTGGCCTATAAGTACTAAGTACAGTATACATACATAGCAACATACTTAGCTCTAGAGCCCCTTTTCTATATGTGTGTAGTAAAATTTATAGTTATTAGTTATAATAATGTCGAAGTTTAAGGACTTTTTCAACTTTGAAACATTCCTGATAGAAAAGCTGGAATTTTCCTATCTTCTATTGTTATCTTTGCACTGTACAAATCATTGCACCCTTCAAAATCGTTTGCTCTTCGAAAGTACTTACTACTTACATATAGGGGAACGATCTATTCGACGAATATAATATTATGCTAGAGCCACAGGAAACAGCGAAAGATGAAAGCTTACTTAAGTCACTGATTGCGTTTTGTCTATGTGTGAATGTTAAGTCTGTTTTATTTGTCCATTTAGTACTTAATTTAATTTGATGCTGGGTGTTATTATGCATGTATGTAGTATGTATGTAGTATGTATTATGTATGTACATACTTACAAACTATTAGACTCCGTTACTTATGTACAACGTTTGACTGCCAAAATAAACTCGTTTTTTAAACCCCTTTTTACCTTCGATTTCTCCGTATTTGTAACTATCAAATACCGATGGTTGACTCAGAACTCAGCTTAAGTACTTATTTACTTTGAACTTAAGGTGCCAGTCGACAGTCGATGCTCATGATTTGATACGTAAATTTGTATTTTTGCCTCAATCAAATAATGCAATTCAGAATTAAGAATTGAGAGGTTCTGACAACTGGTAACTAAAGTCTGATGTTCGACCTTTGGGATACAATGTCAAAAGGACAAGGAAAGAGATACAACATACCTAAAACATCAGTATTTTGTATATGTACTTACCAACATAATTATGGCATACGTGTTTCTGCTCACAAAAATTGAAAGTCATCATGCAGAACCTTTTCTAATACGTTTTGCAAAGTCGAATCCAACGTGAGACTTTTGGAATTGAAGAAAAAAAACGAAAAAATCAGCCTGTCCTGAAAGTAGGAACATTTGATAATATCCTTTTCTCGGATTCCACAAGTCTCAAGATGAATGCAAGTTTACAGAACTACTTATGACTTATGATACACATATTATTATTATTACTTATTATTTATAAATAGTAAATAAGACAATAATTGAAGCCTTTGGGGCAACAACTCGTCTCGATATACGGTGTTGCCATAGAAACACCGTATACCGTATATCGAGACACCTTGTCGCCCTGAAGGCTCCAATTATTATAATGTTTTCCAATTTCATCTAGAGATTTATGATTTTAATCATGGATTCTGAATTCTGAAAAATGGAAGGAAATTTCATGCACACTAGAGAATAAAATAAATTTGAGCTAATTGCGTCTCCTGAATCTATAAAGTTGAATCTAATAGTTCACAGGGCATACTGGATGTATCATGTATCGTATGTCGTATATGTTATAAAATACACATTATAGACTATATATTCAGAAGAATAAAAACATATTTTTCTAAAAAATTGGTTTATAGTTTGTGATAATGTCCATCTTATGTATTGGAAATTAAAATACCTACATAATAATATATTATACTTAGGTGCTTATAACTTGGAACTTGGAATCATATCCGTAAGTATCTACACATTTTATTGTACTCACTACTATTTTTATAAAACGTGTAAAATATACTAAAGTTTTATAGTTTTACGTTTTAAGTTGTTAAATACTTTTAATAACACTTAAATACTTACACATGTGATTTTTGGAATTCGGATTATTCGGAATTTGAAAATCATGTATTTTGAGTATGTGCAGTCACTCACATTGCACTGATGAGAAGCTAGCTTGAGAAACAAAGGAATGTTTTTTCTATTATATTTGCTTCACTTTGAATCCATAGTCTCTCTCAGTATTATCAACTTTAATCTTTAATATATAAAGAATCTTATCAGGAGTCCAGTGGGGTGAAATACCTTACTTAGGTACTTATACTAGTAAGTATAAGAACTTACAGCAAATAAGTAATCGTTTTTTTATTTTCCGAAATTCTCCGAAGAGTCAAGTCTTGTTCGATTTGAACTCATTGGTTTATTTTATTTTATTCTCCAAGCAAATGATCCCGTACGCTATTCGCCATTAGCCATTGGTAATTCAGACAAATTCAGGACTGTTCAGGTGAGGTAAAACTTTATTTTTTAGAATTTTAAGTACGTTTTTTACTTCCAAATAATATTATAATCGCGTGCTTACAACTATTATAAATTATAAACTATAAAATTCATACAATCAGAGTAAAGGTAAGTCTTACCACTTACCAAACGTATTTTAAGGGCCCACCGGCGCTGTTTGTGATAATAATTGCGAGTCCCTGAGACTCGTAATAGGTGCACCTATAATTTTAATTCAAAGGTCAAGACAAGACGCCTACATTGTTGAAAAAATACTTCAATCTTGAAATTTAATTTATTGTTATTATGCGCAATGTGCATCAAGTATGTATTTTCAATATTTCAATAGCCATCATCTGACATTGATAAATTTTATACCATAATAAGTTAGTTTGACCATTCATCGATTCATTGTAAGTACATGCTTAAATAGCTTGTAACTTGTAACACTTGCAGTTTTAAGAACTAAAAACTTGTTCTGTGGATTGGATAAGTACATATTTCAACATATTTCCTACGTGCATGTCATTGATGCAACGGGGGTGGGCCCTAATTAAGCAGTAGTAGTAGTTATTAGTAGCTTTTAAATGTCCATAACAATGTATGCTTCTCTGAAGCCACGAAATTAATTAAATAATATTATTGATCCAAGGTATATATAGGTTTTTTAATTTGTAATTTGGTAATAATAACTAATAGTCTCCCTTTTGTTTGAAATTAGGATCGGTGAACTACATAAGAAAGATGAGTCAACGGAGTAAAAATACGAAAAGAGACAACGGAAGTAGTGACGAGTGCAGGAGTAATCGGAGCAATAGGAGTAATATGAGTAGAGAAGAGGAAAGGAGAGATGATGGACATGAAGAGGTGCCCGGTTATTGGTCTGACGGAGATTCTGAAGTGGATTCACTCTCATCCTCATTTCAGGGGTTATCGTCTCCCTCCGCTCCACTTGCATCCCGTCATCTATGGAAGGGCAGCCAGGATCAACCGGGCAGGTACAGAGTTTTACTTTGAATAAAATATTATATATACTCATATTAAATAATTATCCATGATTCATGCTTACAAGTAAATACAGGCAGCCAAAAAAACTAACGACTAACGAGATAAGCGAAAATATTTCCCGTTTCGTGATTACTTTTTTACATCGAAAACCCACGAAGTACCAAGACCCAGACCGATTTTTTAATGTTGAATAATTGAATAAGTATTTTGCTCCTTGTGTTTAGACTTGAGGCAAGAGATATTTTTACTGTTTTTTTTCTTTCCGATCTTGCAAATAATATTTACTTACGTTGATCTAAATAAATACCGCGAGATGTTTTATGAGATCGTCAATAAGTCACAATTTTTCAGTCGTTTTAGAAAATCAACATATTATTCATAGTTCAAAAACAAAAGAATTTTGAAAATATAAAGTATGGTAATATTATTAATAATAATATCATTATAATATATTACTTATTATGCATCATGTGATTTATATTATTTATATTCATTTTTATTGAGGTTCAAAGGTCATTGGGCTGATTAAAACGTATAGGGTTTAAAAATACAGTTTACTATATTATGTATATATTACTAGTATTATATTCTCATTTGGTGGGTTGGACTTAAATTTCAAGCCATCAGTTTTCTGTTCGGTTTGAGAATAAACCAAACTCACAAATAAATAATAAGTACGTTCATATTATTATAATTGAAAATTTTAAACAATATGGTTTTACAGATTTGTAACCAAAAAATTTGAAGAGAAAGTTGAGAAAGTTGAGAAAAAGAAGATCCGCAAGAGAAAAAGAAACCCTTCTACCGATTCTTCTTGCACTGAAGAATATGAAGTTACGGAAACAAGAATAACGTGTTCTCAGGAAAGTCGTGAGGAACCTCGTGAGGAACGTAGTGTTAAAAAGCTAAGGGCAAGTCAAGCGACAATTTTTGCTGATAGAGTTGAAGTAAATATGCCACCACTACCATACCAGCAACAACGAATTTCTGCACCATCGATTGTACCTCCACCTCAAAATGTATTTGGAGTTTCACCTCGAGTTTTAACCCCATCATCAAGGGGATATACTACTCCCAGGAGGACCATTTCGCCAGTTAATAGTTATAATAATTCAATGCTCTTTCGTCCAATTCAGTCAGGATTTGTGAATTTGAATCAAAATCGAACTCCGTTTGTGGATCCTCCGGCTACAGCTACGAGCTTCAGCGTACTTCATCCACCAGTTACTGATTTTGCAAATGTTGCGAGTTCAGAAAGTTCATCTCCATCGTATCCATTGGGTAGAGCTTACAAATATATGATGATGTATAACGTATAACCAAATGCATATCAAACAATAATTATTTTTTATATTGATAGTATAATTATTTTTTATTGTTTAATGTTTATTTAATGCAGGTAGAGCTTTCGTACCACTACGAGGATCAAGTTTTAGCTCAAGTCGACTAAGTACAAGTAGAGAGGAGGAGGAAACGACTGAAGATTCCTCAACTTCAACGATTGACGAGGAAGAAGAGCAGAATGGCTCTATTAATTTTCCATCTCCCTGCACATCGCCGGATAGTAATGAAGTAAGCATGGTTTTTAAACGTTAAATGAATATAATCATTCTATTATGATTTGTTAGATTGTTAGGTACATACATAGGTACTTTAACATCCTTTCAAAAGATTTCTTAGATAATAATAATAATATGATGATGATATGATGCAGTTTTAACTATTTTTTAAAATTTTTAATCATTCTGAAGTTTTTAATACTGCTATCATTATTTCTAGATGTGCTAAATAAGTACGATCTTTCTCTAATTAACGTAATTATTTCTATAATATACTACTCACTGTTTTTGTTTATTTTAACTTATCGTTTGATGACGATTTTAATATTTTAAAGTGAGCTTAATTTACATTATTTTCTTAATAGTTTTTATCTATTGTCAAAATTTGGCGTTTATGATTCTAGATCGATATAATGTTTTTAACATCAGACAGTTTTTATTTCGTAAATGTCATCTTTTCATTTTTAATCTTTGTAATCCGATCGAAAAAATCATATTATAATAATATTACTTTAAAAACCTTTGAAAATGTGTTCCCTAAATATTTATTTAAATATATATTTATTACACGTACTTAGGATTATTAAAGTAGTAGTAAAATATTATGATCATGCTTAACATAGGTTACAATAATAATATGTTGTTGTTTCAAATATTTATATAATGCAACAAAAAATAATGTTGTAATATATAATTATTTATTATTTGTTACAATACGTTAGTAGTATTTCTATGTTTAAATCTGTAATACAATAAATAGTTATTAATAATTAATAAATCATTAATAAATATCTCTCAGTTACTTACTTGCAGAAATGAAAAAAATATAATATGTAGTGCTGTATACTTAAAATTTACCTACATATCACCTATCAATAAAACATTCTTCAACTTTGACAAAGTGATGGTTTTAAATTGGTTTTAAACACTAGTATACAACAAAATTGATCCAAATTGTTTTAGGTTTAAATTTAGGTTTTATAGTATGTATTTAGGTATAGTTCTACGTAAAATATTTTGCATACATTACTTTAAAAATTTAACCATCTTCATAAGGATAGGGAATAATAAAGCAAAAAATAATGCAATAATATTATATACCAATAACTGCGTATCTCGGATTTGCGTTTTCGTAGTTAGCATTACATTACTATGGTAACACAATATCCGAGATACACGCTTATTCGTGGAAGATAATCAATTATTATTGCAATTATTAGGGTACTAAATGCAAAACCGGATAAACAAAGGAACACATTAATGTGTAGAGGACTGAAATACATAAATAATAATATTGACAACAAGCATAATAATATATAAATAGTCAAGTACTTTTGTTTTTGCTTGCATCAAAAATGATATCATATTTCATATTCTATTTCTGAGAATTCGAAGAAGATGGTTACACGCTACAAAGGTACAAATAATAATGAAAATAATTTGTTATTTATTAGTTATAATTTATAATGAGAACCATGCATTTTGTTGCATATTATATTATTGTATTCATCAAATGTTTAAGCAGTTTTGTCCAACCACTCAAAAATAGGCTCCAAGGCAGTAGCATCCGTATTTCCCGTCCCTTCGGCAAATTCTACTTTCAAGGGTGCAAGCTGATCAAAGTCAAAATCCTTATCAGACCTTCCTAGGATCTTGTTTGAAACATTTCCCTCAGTTGTTTGTAAACTTGCCGATTTTGTGAGTCGCAAAGTCGTTCTGTGGAAAATACAAAGCAGAAAATGAATAATATTACAGAACTAGCAACATAAGATCTTTACTTTTACTTTATGGCAATCCTTTTGTAGGAAAAAAGTTTGTTTTATGATTTTTTACAGTTTAAAGTTTAAAATGACATTTGCAGGTCATTTCAAAGATAATATGAACTCTTCATAAAAAACGATAGTAAATTTTAATCTACATCAAGAAATAATGAAAAATTCAAAACTAATTACAAGTAGCATTAAATTATATTATAGGTACTCTTACATTTCTCTCTCCAAACTTGTGCGAATGACTTTGATTCCTTTAGCAGTTGGCAAATCTTGTTTATTAGCAAAAATTAGTATACTAGGTCGAACACTAGAGACGACAGGATCTGTAAGAACTGTATAGAGTACATCAGCACCATCCCTAATAGCTTTACTTCCCCCAGCAGCATCAATCACACAAACAATTCCACGAACTCCAGCCTTATTGTTTTCCCAAATCTTCTGACGTACTCGATCATTTCCCGGAAGATCCTTGAGTACTAAAGCTGGTCGTCCATTCCGTGGAGTGTATTCTCCTTCGTTTGCAACAACGGAGGTCACTGTATCCACATTTCTATCTTGCCAAACTTGTACGAATATTGAAGTCTTTCCGGCATCAGATGGCCCAACAAATAAAACTGATCTTCCCTTCTTCTTTCCACGGGCAAATAGTAACCAGACTAAAATAATTTATACAGTAAATTGTCGTTCATTATAGATTATAGCATATCCATAGGCATGTATGTCATCTATCATTATTTTTAAAAAAGCAAAAAGCATAACGGCATAAAAGGTCACCTTAGAACTGTACACTAATTAACTTGGATATTTTGTATAGTAAACATTATACATCATAATATACAAATAATGAATTTGGAAAGTTAAGTTTTTAAAAAAAATATTATTACCGATAGTAAGTAGTACAACTACTACCGCAACTAGTATTCCCACTTGATTATAATCTATAGAACTGGCTGCTCCTCCTCCTTTTCCAAATGAACCCGTCTTTGGAGGTGGGGTGGATGATGATGGGGGTTTCCCTTGATTATTACTTTTTGGTTTCGATGTCATGATGTCCACATGAATAAAGTGACAGATCTAGATAGATTCTAGTTTTAAGACGACGAATAAAGTTCCTTCCTTTGAATCAATTGCATGAGACTAAGTGATCTGAAAATGATTTAAACAGAACAATTATAGGCGGTGTTATACATTTATACATTGTACCATGTTAATCTTACAAGTTACAACTGCATTCTTATATTTTACTAACTGCATATTATGGTTAAAAAACACGTGATGCTCTTTGTTTTATTACGTCTAGTGTCTAGTACATACTACCGGTGCTTTTACACATAAGTAACAGCTTTTAAGGATCGAGATCTTTTGTATATAGAAATCTTAGCCTTTTAGTAAGATACGTCATAATAATCGGCTTAGGCAAACATTATTATTTCTACATATTATTATAGATTATAGATCATCGTGAACTCTTGAACGTCATGCTTGTTTAAGAACATAATCCTACGATATATTATACTAAATACATACTAGACTTCTAATATACAGATGCAATTGTAACGAGCCCTTAGAGTTTACGTCATTTAAGTAAGTGTCAATAAGATAAAAAAACATATGCTGTGTACTCTAAAATGTAAATATGAAAGGTATTTTATTTAGGCATTAAAATTAGAGTGAAAGCATACGGCGCACGTGAACAGAACGGATTAACAAAATGCAAGCTGCTAACTAAAAATGAGTAAAATACTCCCAGTTAGGCAGAAGCATGGAAAAATACATAGTAAACTTAAATAGGATTAAATGGACTTACCTTTAACTGCATAAGGCCTTAGCCTCAACTTTGATCAAGGTTTTAAATACACTGCGAGGACGAATGAGGCTAATGTATAATGGAGGACTCAATACGTACATGTGTTTTTTGTACGTTTATATACATAATAACAAAAACA
>JAQIVE010003393.1:0-16896 GCA_034698285.1 Sminthurinus bimaculatus | reverse complement strand
CGTCGTTATCATCATCTTCGTTGTCGTCGTGGTGTGTGTATGTGAGCGCGAGAGCGATATATAATACATATATATATACATAAAAATCATCAATATTATTATTATTACTAGTATTAAGGTGTGAGGAAGAATACTTTCTTTAGTGACTGGAGGAGAGACATATATCCATATATATATCGAAATATAAATAAATATTATATTATTATTGCTATTATAACAAAATTTTACCACGGTTTTTTTGGGGGAATCCATTGGATGCTGCCATTGCTCACTCCCTCCGCATCTAGTCGAAAAATTTTGTTGTGCAAATAGTGTTCATTGTTGCGAATCAAAAGTTAGTGCCTGACTCGTCATCTTCTTCTGCAACTACTACAACTATATTGACCATCATCATCGTCAGTAGTTGTGTCTTGTTTCTTTTTTGAACAAGAAAAAAACTTGATTGGACTGGACATAAGACGAAAGAAAAATTAATAAAGTAGAGTGAAGTTTATGTAAGAGCATTATTTGCTTTGAAATTCGAAAAAGTAGAACTTCTGCATTACTGCCAATCAAGAACCGATCGAGATCAGCCTGAAGACAAGAAGAAATTGAGAAGACAATTTTGGATGCAAGATTGCTGAACTACTCTGCACGACTGTTCTGCCTATATACTGCCATTTATAATCTATTACATTCATCGTTCAACTATTTAGCATATGTGTATTGTCTGTTCAAACAACGACTATAATAATTCATGTAAGTTTGAAAAAAAAACAACTTATTGACTGTCATTTGTTGATCGTGAATAAGAACAATCAAACAAGAACTAAAAGCCAAAAATATATTAGCTTCTTCCATAAAGTGCGAGTGTTGAACTAAAATCTAACTGCTGACCACAAACGCGGTCAGTCATTTTCGAAAAAACTTGACTCTGAAAGACAAGACCATTTTCTTGTGCCACAGTCAACTGACTCAGGGAAAGCAATATGTCGTCGGGCGGGGTAAGAACAAGTTTCATGTCTTATTTGCCTAACATATATATCTTTTACATTGCAAAAAGGTTAATTAAGAGCAAGCAATCTGTTTATTTTATGTTTTGCGCTAAAATTAAATTTTAACCCTGCATCGATTATAAAAAAAATATTATTGTTTAATTGTCTGTGAATTAATGGTGTAGGTACTAAATAACGATGAATGTTGTGTTGCGTTTTTAGTATATATTATATTTGAAGTTAGTATCTATGTACAGTATATAGTATATGTAAGTACGTATGTACACACGGATGGTACATGTACATGTATGTGGTAATTTACAACCTGTGCTATCGGCTAACTTTTTTATAACTACTAAACACACAGCAATGCGAATTTCTGATTTGTATAACATAAAATCGTATTCCCTGAATGAGATCTCTAAATAGTGTTTTGATGCTGCTATACAGTGAACCTCATGGCCTAATAAGCCAACCCAACTCAATCAAACAGATAGAACCTATTGGCTACGTATAGTATAATCTCTTAAAACTATTTTTTCAGTTTCGTTTTTGTAACCACCACAAGTTTATACTCTTTGCTCTATGTGACGTGGGGCATAACTTATTTTGTTATTTAAGCAAGAGGATTCAAGTATTAATGTTACCTTTATGTAATTGAGTTACATTCAAATGGTACAGGTTTTAAACATATATGCGACTGGTGTACAGTGTACAAGTATTCTAAATGTTAAATGTGACTGTGGCCTTGCTTTCAGTCATTTATTAGTACTCATAAAATATAGTTGTCACCTTATAAGTTGTTAGCATGTTGTTAATACTGGAGAATATTAGTTATTTTCATTTTCAAGCATGATATCGCAGTTATTATTGTAGATGATGCTTGTACACTTAATTCATGGACCCAAGGAACTCAAGCTGCTACCAACTTACTATTCGCTCCATTATATACATATGTATATAATATTGCCGTTCAGTGTCTATTTTGTCGATGTGTTATATTGAGGGGAAAAGCAAGTGCTAAGGTACGAGTTTTTATTCGTTAAGAGTTAAGAGTCAGTATTTGCAAGTTGTTAATACCTTCGTAGCCATTACAGAAATGCAAGGGACAGACGAGTGTGTATTCAGTCGCATAATTTTTTAGGATCGATGATGATGGAGTTAAGGCTATCTTAAGCATGCATTACTGGTTTTGTATAAATTTAGGAGTATTCTATTATAATATTATTTCAGTGTATTTTATGTTCCTTCCTGAGCAAGCAGGGTATATAGTATACATAAGTGCTTTTTATGTTCATTGTAAAAGACTATTATTTTGCTTTTTTCCATGTGCATGATGTCGTATAGTCTAATAATAAATTGGCATCAGGCGATTAAAAATGCAGATACTTAGGGGTCCTATTCAAAGAGTAAAAAGTGGTGTGTTGACTTGATTTCATGTGACTACCGTGTGTGCACTTGCATGTGTTTGAGTATGTCATAGTGTACACGGATGTACATATATATGTGTAATGTGTATGTAGTACCAGTTTTTAAAAACTTAGCAAGTGTAGGAAATACTATATTATTATGTGATATGCGCCGAAATACACTTTGCAGAGAGTGAGCCTGAAAAGAAAGAGAGAATAAAAATATTTCAGGACTGTAGACATAGAACGGCAACTCTCTCTCTCTCTCTCTCTCTCTCTCTGAGTTTTATTGCAGATGACGAAGTTGAAGTGCAGATGTAGGATTTTATAGTCTTGAGTCTTCTAATTGTGCTACTTTCTTGATTTAATGATACTTTGACGAAAAAGCGAATTTGTTGTAAACTGAAGGTTCGCTGTATACTTCCTCCATGTACGCAATGTGTACTTCTATATCATCACACATTCTCTCATTATTCCCCACAGCTCAACAGCAAATTCTGCAGGGCGATAACTTGAAAATAAAATGTTCATGTAATGCATTTTAGTTACTTCTTGTTTTACATTTTCCACACCTCTAAGGAAATTGAAATTTAGAAACTATAATTTAGCAGTTAAAACTGAATAGAAACAAGTGGATTTGGGTTGTATTTTTAATGGTTATAGGAAATTCCAAGACACCAATGCAATATGTAACAATGATTGTACGCAAATTATCCAAGTACATATACAGTATACATATAGCTGATTATGCGTATTAGGGTATTACAGCTCCAGAATGCTTATTAATAATGCATAGTTATTATTTACATACCAGGTCGAAAAAAATGTATCAATTAGTTTGTATCTTCTGTATAGTTTACTCAATAAAGTGCTGTTCAATGAGATATATGCATTATGTCGATGAGAGAAATTTTACGTTTGGCAAAAAAATATTAGAACTCCAGTACAAGTCGGACATTTTAATTAAACATTAATACAAACATAAGTATTTTAAATTTTAATGTACACTTAAATTTCATAGTAACTTTATTAGTTTTGTGTCATACCAATAAAAAAACTGCGGACATTATCTGGAAAGCATCAAGTATATTCAATGTATTACAACCATTTAAAAATGTTTTAGTTTGAACGTCAGGATTCGTATCGAGCAGCGACCGTGTCAACTATCCCTGATGATAATAAAACTGTTCTAGGAAAAGTAAAGGTACCCGCAATTCAAATAATGAAGAAAGTAATATATTGAGATCAATGATGAGCTATTTCTCTTCTGTAAATATCTGCGAGATAGTCTTCTAGTATTTATAACCTCATTCTCTCTTGCAACAATATTAGTATGTAAAATAAGCCGTCGGCAATTTTGTTGTCAAGTATACTATAATATGTATAAGCTGTTTTTATAAAATATAAACTACAAAAACCAAAAAATTCTATTTAAGTATATCAGCTATCAGCATATCACTATACATGCTAATCTTTTCTCAGTTTTTAAACCCTTTTACTATCGACTCACTTCGTTTAATTGGTGCTATTTCTCTCTCGTTTAGCGTTCGAAGAAACAACAAACTGTGCATGTAAATACTATACATTTTTAAAATGTCTTTTTTTAAATCGGCAAACGTGTTACCAATGTTGTGTAACGTTAGTACGAATTGTATCTTGCTGAATCCTAGAAACCTTTTATTTATGTGTGTACATATTACACATAGCCTTAAAAGGATTCTATGAAACCAATTTGTATGTAGAACAATTTCTCGGTAGAAAATATCTTTCCGCTCATCTTTTATGCAGCAAAAAGTAGTCTTGCTATTTATTTTATAATAAACTATGTATTGATGCCGTTTTTTCTTAATCTTTGTTCAACGTTTTTTGTCAGATTGTTGTTATTACCCTTTTGTAATTTCCTGTTTTATTAGCTAAAACATCAGTTATAATATGTGTTTTAAATACACATTGACAAAGCTTTTAGAATTAATTAAAGTTGTATTAAAACCTTCTTTTCGGAAGGAATGTTAGATACCGCTGTATAAATCACTACTGCCTTTTCTATACATGAGCACACTAGTATGTCTAGTTTTTATATGGTTATCCGCTAATTTTACAATCTATAGTACACAGTGTTTGCATAATATATATATACATTATACATCTATTATGCAGTTATAATATAGCGCCTAAAGTGTATGTATTCTGTGTGAAGTTGCGTCATTTTTTGGTAGAACTTGAAAAGTTTCCAAAACATACCTGCACACCTTCAATTTTTCTCCGTGCCAAATTTTATTCTCAAAGTAATATTTCTCCATGCTTAGTTACAGCAAGCATGAATTCATAGTACATGCCGTCAAACTAAAGACATCCCCGCCACAATTTTATGTACATTTTAATGATTTTTATGTGGATAAAAGTTAAAAGCTTTAATTTCGCTTCTGATGAATTACGTTTTTAAGTTCATGCTAAAATATGTAGTTATTTTTCTTTCTATTATACATGTTGTATCAGCATGTAACCATGTCTTACTTTTCCTCACTTTATGTCATTTACCTGGTATATTGCATCGACAAACATCAAATTGATGTATTGAATATTATATTATTTGCTTTAGCTTACCAGCAATCAGTGAACTGCAAAACTTTGTTACACAATAAACAAATAAGTGTATACATAGCATATATACACATGTATCCGTTTTGCAAACTATGGTACTCAAATTTGTCTAAACATGTACAAACTCATGTAAACATGGTCTAGAGTTTAACTTTCTTTTGCATATCTTTGTCCGGATGTATACTGCAGTATTACATATATACTGTATGCAAAGCGTTACAAGTATTGTAATATATTATACATAATAAATGAATGCAAGTAAATATTGTGTGCACTGTATCATATAATATATGTGAGATAATTTATGATTCCTATCGATCCAGGTATTCTTAGATTCAGATATTCGTATCTAAAGTTTCTCGCGCTCCATTTACTACCCATATTATAAATTCAAATTAAAATACGTCTGTAATCACAATTTTAATCAACATAGAGGGTTGAAACTTCCAGGATAAGTAGTTCTTGAACCCATTTAGTGGAATAAGTAAAAAAGTGAAAATACCTGGATGGATAGGAATCATAAATCATCTCACATATTATAAAGATGCCACTAGACTTCTTTTTGAAAAAAGGATGTTTTGTACTATCATTCGTACATGTGATTTAATGTGAATCACATTATCGTGATACCGTCACTGATTAATTGTTTGTCTTTGCTAACTACATACTAATTACATGTTAAAATTTTTACTAAATACAAAATCGTAAAATATACTATAAATGGTCGTCAATAAAACCTCTCGAAACATTTCGTTCAAGATATTACAATTTTTAATGTTAAATATGACTTAAGTACCAATACTCTAAACTCGGAACTTTTAAGAATTTTAAATATTTATGTTCTAAAGCTTTTATATTTAAGTATCAGATTTCGTCTACTCTTTTTAGTATGCTAATAAGTATGCCTACTTATATGCAGGCATAAGATGTCTAATGAGTTTAGTATGCCTACTACTCTCATGATAAGAGATGTTTTAATAATTAGGCACGTGCACGACTCCCGTGATGTGCATACATACTTAAGTCACCAGTGCCGATGATTGTATTCTGTATAAGGCTATATATTATGGATATCAGTTTTTAAATACTGTAATATACTATAGTTTACAACACTTATATTCATGTACTCAAAAAAGACACGACGATATCAGGGAATCTTAGAAAAAAGGGTTTATTTTATGAAAATCGTCGGTAAAAGGGAAAGTTAAGACAACTGCAGATAATTAATATTTCGGGGGTTTTAAAAATATATATCCGTGGATACTATGGAAGAGATATCTATGTATTGAAACCTATCTTTAGATTTTTTTTAAACTGAAATAAAGGTTAGCAAATGTTCACTATCAAGTTGACGGTCCTCCCAGCTCCCAGCTGGTGTACTTGCCCATTTAATTCAGTAACTCTTAATCAATTTTTATATACAATTTGCAATAAAAATACCCGAGGACAGTTCTACCCGCTATACTCTTTACATTGCGAACCCTTCTTATTATCCGTTTAAAACTCTGGTTTTATGTCAAAAAAATTATCACACATCACATGACACTTTCAAATTATGAATGCAACTGCATTTGACTTTTTACCTGTGTTTGCATTCGAGCGTAAAAAATACCAACTGTCTTTGAAGCATCTAATCTACTTAGGCTTATTCTCATTCTCTATATCTATAGAGAGTGGAGAAAGAAATGTAATAAACAACAAGAAGCGTAGTAAGTAAAGTATAACGTATAACATACTTATCTGCTCGGCTCATGGGCACACAGTGATTTTTGTCATGTAAGGTAAAGAGCGAGGAAGTAATATAATAATAATATTATGTTATTATTCAGTATAAGATAACAATATCAAGTGTATGTATATAGTTTTTCAACTTTGCAACTCTTACATGCAAAAAATCACTTGGGAGAAGCGTAAAACCAAACTTCAGTCACTTCATGCCCAGTTACAGTGTTTTCACATACCGCGGCAAGCCGGGTGTCATCCACAATGGAAGGACACAGCCCGGTTAGGGATGATAGACCTCTGGTATCAACCTCGCCGGTATGCTCATAAACTTTTCAGGGGCCTATAATAATCTTTTGTAACAATTAGGCATTCCGCCTATTCTTAACTCTCGTCTGCTTTTATAAATTTTGTTCCACAGCCTTTTTGAGACTGGGTGAAAAATAATAAAGGATAGAAGTGTGTGAATACCTGATTCTACAACATTCTTCAATTTTCCTAGACACTTCAGCTTATATCCCAGAAATAAATTTGTGCTTCATATACAAAAACTTTAGTTTGACCTTTAATTTGCTTTAAGCTTTTTATTAAAAAAGTTCTGTGTATAATATATTACAAGTTGCGCTCATGTTTTATGTTTTAATATTTTAATGCTTTTATTTCTTTTTTAGGTATTTTTATTATGTGCTATTACACTATATACTTTATGTAGTAAGTAGATGACTTTTTTTCGAAAAAAGTTTAAGGATACAGTGTAATTTATTCTGATTGATTTTCGTGAATTTTCAGGTGACGCGGAAGGGGAAGAATAAGGAGCAAAATTTAGATAATCTTAAACAAGAATTAGAAATCGATGATCATAAAATCCCTATTGAAGAACTATACAGGAGGTTACAGACCAATCCCGATACTGTAAGTGCCCTTTTCTTTGATCCATAATGTTAAAATTAAAATTATTGGCCAATTAGTTATTATGTATAGTACTTTAGTTTAAGTATATGCATACATTTTTGTCAGATATCACAGTTGAAATTGATTACATTGTTTTGTAAGGTACAACATACAAAATATCATACATACATCTAGGATCTAGGAAATCACTCGTTACACACTTGTACTTACAAAACCTACTTTACCAAGATCCTACATAATTTATGTTATTTAGTATTCAAATTTGGTATGATTGTAATGTAAAATCGATTTTTTAAAAATGTTTTTAGTTTGTACATAAGTACACGATATACATAGTTTTTGCATTTGTCTATTACAGAAAGCAGGAGGGAAAACCTATCGCTAAAAACCTTTATGTACTCATGTATACAATCACAATCTTTCTTCAGAATATTTATTTTAAAATAAATTACTAGTCTTAACTGAATCAGTGTACGTAATATTGGTTTAAATACGTTACAGTAATGATATTAGAATAATGGGTTTAGTTTCAAAAAATATGGATTTAGTGTGTAAATATAAATAGGTAATTGAGGAATTTCTTATACTTTGCGCTCAAAAAGACGAAAATAGAAATTTTAGATAAGTAATTCGTTTTTAATGAGAAGGAATTTCAAGCCGATTGTCTCGATACGATTTGGAAAAAGCGTCTACTATTAAAAATACTAGATAGGAATACAAATATTTTTTATTCTTTTTATTATATTGGTACATTTGTAGAGGAAAATAATGTTACACACATGTCATTAAGATCCATTTTATTCAAAGTCAAAGATAATTGATAGGAAAGTTACATGTTTTTTAAATCTAATGCGTATTACAAAGACGCGTTTATAAAAGGAATCTTGAATCAGTAATTTCAGGCTGAAAGTAATAATTGGCGATGATTTCCATATCAGGAAGGTCAGGTAGTATCTTAATAATTTTGATGCTTTCATGTTTTTTTTAATATGTTAACTATTAATTCAATACGAGATTTTTTTGTTTTAATTTTGAAATGTTTGAGGTATTTTATTTTTAGTCTTTTATCTTTATATAATAGAAACGTAAGTAGTGAATGGTTCATGAATATCTATCACGCCCCATAGACTAAAATAATACTGTCTACTGTCTACAATTTCCAAGCAAAATTCGTAATCATATATAGCAACATGCTTTTTGAACTCAATTTTGAATACCGAAAATAGGGTCTATCAAAGACATATTAAGACTTACACTTTAATATACGTAGCAGTCGTTTAAAACATAAGCAATAACGTAGTTTATGTGATTTGTATCTACCTTTGTACTGCTATATATTTATGTTGGACAAACGAGTAATAAAATAATGAATAAGTATAAAATGATGCATTTTAATTGATTTATCTTTAGGGATTGACGCAAGCGAAGGCAAGAGAAAATTTAGAGCGTGATGGACCGAATGCCCTAACACCGCCAAAACAAACGCCCGAATGGGTGAAGTTCTGCAAAAACCTGTTTGGTAAGAGTTTATTTTTCTAAAAGTTATAGTTTGCTTAGAAAATAGGAACATTGCCAATTGCCAGCTTACTCTATTCTTCATTAAAGGCGCTCTTAGTATCTTCTTTAATTATATGATCTAACCTTGATGTTGTTTTACTCTTTTACAGTTATTTAAATTTATGATTAAGATTTTTTACTTAAAATAATTAATTTGTTTTGTTATTCCAGGTGGTTTTTCCCTTCTCCTATGGATCGGTGCGATCCTTTGCTTCATAGCCTATTCCATCCAAGTGGGCACGTACGAAGACGCGCCTAAAGACAATGTAATTAATCTATTTATAAAAATGTAACACTAAATTTAAAGTTCCATCGAGAATTCAAGGGAAGCATGCTAACATTGCCAGTAGTATTTATGACAAGTATCCCATTTCTCCATAAAAAAGTAAATAGGCATAAAACGTTTTACAGAAACTGTCAGATTTCAAAATTCACGATTTGGAATTTGGATTCAATGTTATCTTTTTTATGTATGCCCATTGAAAGACAAAATGAATCCCACTTTTGACCCGTATAATATCTCTTGGACAATTTTTTTTTAGATATTTGTACTTGTAAGTACTATTCTTTAATGATATTAAATAATTGACCTCGTGGCTAACTGCTGGTTTCCTGGTGAATCGTTGATGGAGCTTAACCTTTTTCGCCCTGAAATATTTATATACATAAAATTTGCATTCCCGAATTATCATTTGCCTGCTGGCAAATTGGTGGTAATCAACGACGTCAGGAGATGGAAAACTTTTTATTTGTGATGGAAAATCCCGTCGCCCGGGCGAAATAGGTTAATATGCTTGTACTACATGACTACGTGCACATAAATTTCAGTATTTATTAATTTTTTCCAATTTTTTTTTATCAGTTGTACCTTGGCGGTGTACTATCTGTCGTTGTGATCATCACTGGCTGCTTTTCGTACTACCAAGAATCCAAGAGCTCCAGAATCATGGTACATTATTATTTTAATAAAAAAAAGAAAAAGAAAATCAATGCATTCCTAGTGTTACATACTTTTGTTTGCATCATTACATTGATAACTTGTGATTTGTTTTGTTTGATATTACGCAATTCTAGGAGTCATTTAAAAATATGGTTCCACAATATGCCACAGTTCTACGAGAAGGACAAAAATTAACTTTAAAAGCTGAAGACATTGTAATCGGGGACGTAGTAGAAGTGAAGGTGGGTAATAATTCTTTAATCATTCGCCATAGTTATTCATAAATTACACTACTTATAATATAATTACTTATCACAATTTGTCACTTTAATATATATTACAGTTCGGTGACCGTATACCAGCTGATTTAAGAGTAATTGAAGCCCGAGGTTTTAAGGTTGATAACTCTTCACTCACTGGAGAATCGGAACCCCAATCTCGTGGATCGGAATTCACTCATGAAAATCCACTAGAAACTCGGAATTTGGCTTTCTTCTCTACAAATGCTGTCGAAGGTCAGTTTTTCCTAATTAAAAAATGTTGAAGGATTTTTAAAAGCGGTTTGTTTTTTAAGTAATAAAAAATGCCAGTTTTTTCGAAATTGAAACTATAATGCGATACTACAGTATACCGATGTTCGAACCAAACCATTTTTGTTGAAGTGTCAGTTTTGAGAGTAAATTCTTACAATTGTATCACAGGAACTGCTAAGGGTGTCGTCATCAGTTGCGGAGACAATACTGTAATGGGTCGTATTGCTGGTTTGGCTTCTGGATTGTCGTCAGGCGAAACACCCATTGCCAAGGCAAGTAGTTTTTCTTGACTTTTTATATTTAAATCGTGATGGCATAATATAATTAATAATTTACAGATTCTGATAATATCGAAATTGCTAGTATGTCTTTGGAATAGATACATATGTATGTAGTTAATGCAACTACAAAGAGTTGTTGGAAGATTATTAATATTAAACTCAATGCTACCATTTCAGGAAATCCACCATTTCATTCATCTAATTACTGGTGTGGCGGTGTTCTTGGGAGTTTTATTCTTCATTGTGGCTTTCATCTTGGGCTACCACTGGTTGGATGCTGTCATCTTCTTGATTGGTACGTATATTTATTTGTAAAGATATTCGTGTAATTTTTTCTGTACTCATAGGACTCAAAAGTATGCGTTCATGTCCAATTTTTTCACGATAGTACACAGAAAAGCCATTTATTGACTTTTGTATCCATTTATCGACTTGCAGGAATCATTGTTGCTAATGTACCGGAAGGTCTTCTTGCAACAGTCACGGTAAGACAATTCACGAAATTCTTTTTTAAAACTAAACTAAATTTGTTTTACATACTCTACTCAGTACAGTATGCAGTGGGTGTTTATGTTACTAAGGACAAAAAATTCGACATTATCCTTCAGATTTTTTTTTTGTTTTTAGTGTTTTTTCTCCGTATGTTTCATTTGTTTTGCTAAATATTATTGGCCAGCGTTGCGATGGCCTTGTATTTTTTATGTTTTGGTTTAATTACCAGCGAATGGCTGGACTTTAGTTCTTAAACTAACAATCAGAGAGATTTTAGTTCTATTTTTACAAAGCTATCCAAAAATGTAGTATTTTGGACTTGATACAAACATTACAGTCGAAGCAACATTTCGTTGGCAATATAAATTGTAAATGAAGTAGCCAATTATGTTGTCTTATACTTACATTAATCATACTCGCATAATCTAATGATTGCGTATGTAATATTAATTATCGTATCTTCAATAAGTTGAAGGATCGGAGAGAGGTATTTTTTGCAATATTGAACGGAGAAAAAATGTTATTCCCCAAAATATAGCTAAACAATTCTTTCTTTCTATCCTATTTTCTCTCTTGTCATTTTGGGTGTGGTTGGAATGCTGATTAAATTGAACTAGGATGGAATGAGAATGTTTTTCCTGAAGTTGGATCTCCGTAATACATAATTTTGACTGATCGATGAAATTGGTGTTATTAGGTACCTGTAATGCTTACATTTATTTATTTATATGTATATATTTTAACAGGTATGTCTGACACTCACGGCAAAACGTATGGCTTCAAAGAACTGTTTGGTCAAGAACTTGGAAGCTGTGGAAACATTAGGATCTACATCAACCATCTGCTCTGACAAAACCGGAACGTTAACACAGAACCGAATGACAGTAGCTCATATGTGGTTTGACAACCAAAGTAAGCTCAGAAATACTGATTACTATGCGAATTTATTTTTTCTTGCCATTGTCAAATATCCGTGTGTAAATTATATTGGTGCATAACTATTTTTTTTGTATGCCTGTTACTCATTTCAAATGACGTTTTTATGGTTTTTAAGTTATTGAAGCCGATACCACTGAGGATCAATCTGGAGCTCAATACGACAAAACTAGTGACGGATTCAAGGTATAATGCTTGTAATAACTGAAAGCGCAAACGCGTATGAGTACAAAGAATGTGAAACGTGGAACTGATAAAGTTTTTCAAAATCTTATGTAATAGGCATTGGCTCGTGTTGCAAGTCTGTGTAATCGTGCCGAGTTCAAACCAAATCAGGATGGTGTCCCAATTTTGAAGCGAGAGGTAAATGGTGATGCTTCTGAAGCAGCTTTGTTGAAATGTATGGAATTAGCTCTCCACGATGTCATGACCTACCGCCAACGAAACAAGAAGGTTTGTGAAGTTCCCTTCAACTCCACCAACAAGTATCAAGTTTCCATTCACGATACGGAAGATGCAAGTGACCCTCGATATCTCTTGGTCATGAAGGTATACACACGCTTACACTTTTTATACCTTGATTCATGCTTGTTCAATGTGTATTTTGATAACAAGACGATGGAGAAAATACAAAACACTAGATGTTGGAGAGATAAGTTAATTAATTAAGATTTTAACTGAGTTTATGATGGATATTTTTGTGTGTGTGTGTGTGTGGATTAGGGTGCGCCTGAAAGGATTTTGGATCGATGCTCCACCATTTTTATTGGAGGAAAGGAAAAGGTCTTGGATGAAGAAATGAAGGAAGCTTTTAACAATGCATATTTGGAATTGGGAGGTTTGGGAGAGCGTGTGTTAGGTAATCTTGCATACAAATGTTTTTCTTAAATTATGTATAATATTATTATGTAATGAGGAAAATTACTACATGTTGCGTCATTTAATTACAGGTTTCTGCGACATGATGCTGCCATCGGACAAATTTCCATCAGGTTTCAAATTTGACTGTGACGATCCGAATTTCCCCATTTCTGGACTTCGATTCGTTGGTATGTAATTATAATGATTATACTAGTTATTTAAGTTTTCACTCTCCTTGTAATTGTATATAGGTTTAATTTTACAACAACAACCATATGGCTAAAACTAAAAATTTATGAATGTAACCATACGTAACTTCGCTGTTTTCTCATTTACACTAGGTTTGATGAGTATGATTGATCCTCCTCGTGCGGCTGTGCCTGATGCCGTCGCTAAATGTCGATCCGCCGGTATCAAAGTCATCATGGTAATTTTATACACGAACATTGTTTTCGTACACTATGCATGATATTATCATAATATAACGAGGAAAATTACTGTATGTTGTGTCATTTAAAATTATAGGTGACCGGTGATCATCCTATCACTGCTAAGGCTATCGCAAAATCTGTTGGTATCATCTCTGAAGGAAACGAAACGGTTGAAGATATTGCACAGAGGTTGAACATTCCTGTCTCTGAAGTTAACCCATCGGACGCTAAAGCAGCAGTTGTTCACGGAACTGAATTGAAGGATTTGGATCAAAGTCAATTGGATGATATTTTGCGACATCATACTGAGATTGTATTTGCCCGAACATCTCCACAACAAAAATTGATCATTGTTGAGGGTTGCCAACGACAAGGTGCCATCGTGGCTGTCACTGGCGACGGTGTCAATGACTCTCCTGCTCTCAAAAAGGCTGACATTGGTAATGCATCATTTTTTTACAAAATACTTTTGTGAACTAAATTATTTATGCTTTATAAAAGCATGTATAACATGAATGTGATCGATTAATTACTACTCTCGGATCAAATTAGGTGTGGCTATGGGTATTGCTGGTTCAGATGTGTCTAAACAAGCTGCCGACATGATTCTTTTGGACGACAACTTCGCTTCGATTGTTACTGGTACGTTTACATGAATGTCGAATGCAAATATTTTTTACTTTTCACGAAAAAAAAATCGTCAATCAAATTGAGTATTTATCTTGATTATTTTCTTTTTGTTCTTAGGTGTTGAAGAAGGACGTCTCATTTTCGATAACTTGAAAAAATCAATCGCTTACACCTTGACTTCTAATATTCCTGAGATTTCTCCATTCCTGCTCTTCATCTTGTTCAATGTTCCTCTTCCATTGGGTACCATTTCATATAATCACAGGAAAAGTTCGATTTTGGACAAGAAAAAGGCCACATGTTTTTTGAAAGTCTGTCTACAAAAAAATCAATAGGGGAAATCGTTTGCGAAATTTTTTGGGCAACCCACAATATGGCCACTGAAAAGCCCAATAATTATTTGATGGGGTAAAACTGTTCAAAAATCTGAAAGAAAAACATAAAAAAAGCAAATGGCATATTATTTGAATTAAAAAATACCATTTGCAACGATTTAAATTCATATATGGATTCAAAACACGAAAATCCGAAAAAATCCAACTATTTTTGAGATCTTCAAGGGTCTATATCTTATGTGGCTCAAAAACTCTCTGCAAACGGTTTTCACCTTTGATCTCCCCTTGTGATTCAGTTTCAAAAAACAAGTGCCTGAATGAGGCTTTTTTTGGTCCAAAAACCAAACTTCTCCTTTACTATAATATACTTTTAATATGATGCAACATTAATGACAACAAAACGTTTCAAATGCAAATTCTAACCATTTTTATTACAGGTACGGTCACCATTCTGTGCATTGATTTGGGTACTGACATGGTAAGTTTTTCTATAAAGTTTACATACATAGAAAATTTTGTTACTCTTACTTATTGCTCTTAAAACATGGTGTTTTAAGAGTATGTAATATTTTTTGGAATGTTTCCACAATATATTAATTACTGTAATAATTTGATACACCTTGAAAAAATCTTAAGAAAATAACATGTGGAAAAATCATTACTGTCAGAATTATCGGTACGCAATTATGGAATTTAGTTGCCAAATTCTGTATTTGTAATAGGCAGGATACTATTCAAGTAGAAATACGTTGGATGAAACAAAATGTTAAGAAGGGCAAGGTGTAGAAAACAGGATTTTAGAACTAATTTCGCAAGCGGCCATCAATATTTGATAACGCGTATTTCTTCAAAAGTAAAATATCCCACAATATATTCGATTCTCGATAAAAGTAGGCAATATAGATAGCATTAATCTTTTTTGCCGGTCGTTCCTTGGCAGCGAGCACAAACATTCTGCCTGGCAATTATTGCCATGGCTCTGTCATATTATGGCAAAGATAAGACAGAAAAAAGGAAAAAGTCCGAGCCACAAAGATTAATACAAAGAAACTACTCGTCTCAATAGGTATGATAGATCATATTGGTAGATATAGATTATATTATAACAATTCGTAGATATTGATTTTTTTAAATCCCCTAAACATCGTTTATTGATAACTAATGTAGAAAAATCTTACTACTATCAACTAGTTACAATAGTATTCACCTAATTATCAATAACCTATTAATAGTAATTTTAATGTTTCTAATTTTATAAAATAGTTCTTTCTCTCTTTCTATCTTTTAGTGTTGAATCTGTACATATGATGATGTTTATACTTTTATTCTCAAGTATAAACAATTTGCATTAGTGTATCATGATGGTATAGCTTATTTTCATCTTTATTGTAGCTTCTTTCAATTAAATTTCAATTTATATAGCAAATTTCAATACTACCTACAATTACAACTATTACGATTATGATTGTTATTTTTACTCTAAAGTTTCGACTCATTGTTATATAGTTTACTGTTTGAATTCAATTCCGTGAATGGAGTTTTCATATTCTCACTATTTAATATTTTTGAACGTCACTGTTATGACGATTTTCGTTTCGTTTTATTTATGTTCATTTCTTTTACAAACCAACAATTTGATATGGTCATTATTATCATTTTCTACAAAAAGTTTCACAATGCCCGGTCACAACGTGTGGTCAGGTATTTTTTATCTTCTTTTTAAACAATTCTGTGGTTATCAGTCAAAAGTTAAATATCGTATAGAACTATGTGCATGGCAAGTCGCACACTTACACACCAATATATCTAAACACACATACACACACACACTGTGATTTGTTCTGATAGAATATGTATTTCTTAGATATTCTATATATTATAGTTATAGTATATGGAATGCCTCCTGCAGTTTGATGTTTTGCCTATACTGAAAATATAATTATAGCTATGAGTACAAATGAAAAAAAACACGTATTTAAAATAGAGTTTGTAGTCCAGGTGTAAATAAATTGATTGATTCTTTGTAGCTAAATCCCTATGCACTTGCTTTGTCTTTTAGACAAAAATAGTTAGCAAACAAAATATTTATTAGTCTTTTAGATGATCTAGCACTTAAATTTGTAGTTTATCTATAGCTTTTATATAGTATTCACCATAGGTCTTGCAGTCATATACGTTGAGAAACCGGGTAAGGATATCTGACCTATTATGCCTTATAGCAGGTACATATTTACTAAATATGTACCTTCTTAATGCTTAATGGCAGCAGACATCCTTACCCG
>JAQIVE010003392.1:0-16902 GCA_034698285.1 Sminthurinus bimaculatus | reverse complement strand
CTAGACATGTACATAAACTGACATACAGCTGCGTATGCGAGTTTTAAATGCATTACGTAACTTTACCTCCTACTTCTTACCGCCATGTGTTTTTAACATACGAAACCCAAATTATAGCTTTTTTCATTATATTTAATACAGCTTGCATGGGGATATTACATTTTTTGCTACGTTTTGTAGTACGTGTGATAGGGTGTTTAATTGACGGCTGCTCTCCCTGCTTCTCTTCATTGTACCCACATGTAATGAAATACACATTCTACATTCTTTAGTTTGGTTGTGTGTGCGCGCGTGTGAATATAGATTTGCATGCAAATCCGGTACACTAGAACACATATACATTGCTTGGCTCAACTTGCTGGACCTTTCAAGGGCATCACCAAGTTATTCTCATCTCTATGCACCATACATCTGTGCGTTCTTGTTTTTTACACATTCTATGCTTCTTCGTTTTTTCACAGATACATATTTTAATACAACTAAAGCGTTGCTATTATATACCAAGCATGTCCGTGACCAAGACTCTGAATAATTACAACATATTAATAAAATGAAAAAAAGAGAAAGAAGCCCATTTTTCAAAGGCACGCCTACAGAAATGGTAGTATGCTTTTTAGCATACTGAGTGTGCTAAAAAGTATTACATAACACATTAATTTACAGTCATAGACGACCACAACGACACAACAGACACCACACAACTTTGAAGTTTAAGCGAAGTACATCATTTATATCATTTTACTGTGAGTACTGAGTACTATGTCATATTAGTAGGCACACATACATATCCATGAGTGCATAAAATACTTGTGAAGGTCATAAGATTGAATATTTTAGATTCTGAAGTTGAGGGCTAATGTTGAGGTAGCGCCAGACACTCTACTACGCTCCAACGGAAATCATCCAACACTAAATACACAAGCTGCATTGTCATACATAATATACAATATTCAAGCTAGAAATTGTACTAACTACTAACGGAGTCCATTCGCAAGTACTTTTTGCAATAGTTTCCTTATTTATTCGCCGTATTTACTTTCACGTTGAGATCTTTGTTTTTATATAAAACAAAAATACATTTCCCAATCGAATCTATTGAGCAGAGAAAACATTAATGAAATCAAGTGCAGACTTTTGTTGAAAGTAGAAAACAACTTTTTTTATCGCAAGAAAAGTTTTTGCACTTCCATGCTATCTTTCTAACACTAAGAGTTTGGCTAGTATGGACCATATTGATGAAATAGTTGGACGAAGGATAAAAGGTGGAAAAGCAGAGAGTGTGAGTGCAATTTTCTGAGAAAAATCACGTACGGGTGACGACGCTGACGCACACGATTTATATATTTCTAGATCCCTTTTACTTACTATCACTCTGTTTTTTTGCCAATTTTTCCTCATAGGAATTCCTTACCCGCTTTCAATATATCTGAAAATTGCAAGTTTCCTATTTCCTACTGAACATAATACATGAACGCCCAGGCTTGTCCTTCTATGCATCTAAACTTTAAGAACAAAATAGACAATTTTCGTACTTTGCGTTTATTTATTTTGTTCACGATTTCTCACTTAAGGATGCTTAAATATGATATTAATATTACGTAACTCTTATTGACCTACATTCAAGAAGCTAATTTTAATATTGTTCTATCTAAGGGTCTTTAATTTTAAATTTTATTTGATTTTAAAACTCTTCAAATTTTAGGAACAATGTATCTGCATAATAAAACATATGCACGATACATATCATAGTTTAATAACAATAGTCTCGAACGTGTACCTTCGGCTTTGCAAAATATAACGAAACAAATTACAGTTACCATTTACCATGTACAACAAAATTTGTTGTACATGGTAACTGTGATTTGTAATTTATGTATAAGAATATTTAATGTTCTTAAACATTGTTGATAATTACATAAATAGAGCTGTTCATCATATAGTCATAAACGTTTACGAATACACGCTCCAAATCCAATATAGCTAACGTACTGGGTACATTGAAGACAGGGAAATTTGCCTGCTATTATATTTTCTTTTGAAAAGCGATTTCAATCATTTTTAACTAAATACACAGTTGGATATTCAAAAATTAAAGGTTAGAAAAAACGCATTACAACTAAATTAGGTAAATATCACCAAAAATTTTGAATATGAAACATTTTTGAAATAGTTAGAAATTTCGCTCACCTAATTCTCTAGGATTGGGAAAGGGAAATTGGTTGGAAGATAAACTAGAAAAGAGGGTATCGCTGAAATCCATAAGGAAGTCATCGTCAAAGATGAGGCTGGAAATGGGTCCACTACCAAAGGGAACTGATCGGTTCCAATCGAACCCATCCAGAGAAACCGGATGCTGAAACAGATATAATAGATTTATAACATCGCCATACTACACAACACACAAGGTGCATAAGTATTTGAGTTAAACAGGTAATTACAATAGATCTCAGTCAGACTCGCAAACTACTAGAGCTTCCAAGGCAGATATAAATCCACGTCCGCAAAATTAAAGGGAATACGATTTTACACTTTCAGATATACCGGACTGCATTTTACATTCCTAATTATTTATTAATTTCGTCCAACTCCTAGTCGTGTTTCAAATTCAAGACTGCATTTTTCTGCTTTCCAAAAAATCATGCCGTGAACGAAAAGTAATTCGTCATAATTTTTCAGACTTCAAGACATTTTAAACGCTTAGGTATTAGAGTAAACGTCAAAATAAGTTTGCTGTTTCGAAATTTTAACATTTGCAAGTCTGACATAGATCTCTTTATGCACATAACAGTATATCAAATTGTTGATTAAGGATGCTAGCATACCAAGTCAGCTGTTGCCTGTGAATTGAAATTCCAGCCCATAATTTTGTTGCGGTAAAATAACCGCCATTTCTTGTACTCTGCTGCAACAGTTGATAGTTTCCGTTTCCAATATTTACCCTCCATCACAACTGCCTAGAAACCAACAAAAAGGACATTTTAGTTGACTTTTTTTATATTCGTAATTAAAAGCAAATTTATATAAAATTAAAATATTTGTGCGGATATTGTACCTCTGGCTTGTTGTGTTGATCCACATCCAGCGGGGATGCGAACTGACATACCAGTGTCTTTTGTTTTAATATAACTGCAAAAAAATAGTTCAAAACACATAAGTGGCAAACTTTTCAACAAAATTTTCAGGTTTATACACGAATAATTTAATTGCGGTTTTTATACCTATACCCTTAAATTAATGTCATCATAAAATGGTACTACAAATTCGACCAAAATGACATCAATTTTTATTGATATTCTACTACTTTTCGATTCCATCACAAAACAAATGTTGACATGATTCCATTACTTAATGAAATTCTAGGGACATTTGATATCTCAATGTAATAAAAAGTGATGGGACTATGATGAAAATTTGCTCAAATCTATCCTATCTGACATTGTCACTATCCCATATGATGTGATGGGATTTTAAAATTAGAACCTTTACATTTACATCGTTTTTTTCCAAAAGAAAGAAATACTCATAATTCAACATACAAGATATTCCTCTTCTGGAAGATATTACTCATATATAAGTATATGTAAAGCCTAAGAATTTAAGCAAGTAAATGGAATTTCCTATCATATCATAATTTATGCATTCATTCTCATACATATCCTTAAAAAGCAGAATGACCACTTTGTATGCGTAAAACAATGCATAATAAAGTCGAAATAAAAACACCAAATAAATGGATCACATAACTGCGAAAAATATGTATAAATAAGTAGTCTACGTTACTCAAGATGAGTTTTCTGGTCAACGTCGTAGTTGAACAAGAAGAAGAAAACAACGACTTTTTGATAATAAAAATAGGCGCTATATAAATATACATAAAAGTGGTATGGTATGAAAGACATTTATACAGCAGAGGAAAATTATCCCTAATATTCATTCATTCCGTTTTCCTTCAAAACTTCCAAGATGGTGAATAAAGATAATTTGATCATTGTGAATTGTGAAGTGAACTTACACTGTTGAAACCAACCCCTCCAAATAATATTGTTTAAACGAATTTTGTCCTTCCACCGTAAACGCACTCCTTTGAACCTGAAACGAATTCATAAGCATTTGATGTTATAAACTATACACATAATACATACACAATACATTCTACACTATCATTTATATGTATAATAGAATTTTATGAATAAAATATAAAATGAAAAAATGAACATCCACTTACCGATTCCATTTCGGCGAGGTTAACTTTTGTCTAAAAAACAAACAAAAGTAATACACAAGTTAGTACGGTATTTTAAATATCTTCGATCAAGTAAGAAAAAAATCATAACATCGTCTTTTCTCTATTTGACACTATTCCATATAATAAGAATGAGATTTTCAAATTAGCTAACCAAATTATTGTGAGCTAAGAGGAGGATGGAGTTTCAAAATAAAAATCTTGAACCCTATCAAAAGGCTCTATTTATTCAAAGGTTCCTTTTATTTTACTTCATGAATAATAATTACCATTTTTTCTCGTTCTTTTTTCCAGGAATAAAAACCTACTCAATTCTGATTCACATTTCCAATTTTTATGCATATACTGTAGTTGAGTCCTTACAAAACTTACAGTTCGAAGCAAGTTAATGCTATTGATATGACGACTGTTGATCGTCGTGGTTCAAATGTGTTTGTCATAATTGCACAAGGAGACGTTTTGAATAATACATGTTTCGATTCAAGTAACCCCAATTACGACTTTGTTGTACAACAAACAATGCCGTCCTGGAGAATCTTTCAGGAGAAAAGCTTTAAGCTTTATACATCTCCGTTTTTTTATACAAACCCTCAATGTACATACAGACTGTTTACTTGCTTATCAGTATTCGTGCCAAAGAAACCTTGAGAGTTCTTTTTACTTTTTTGTATGTGTACACTCTTCTTCTTTCACAATGTAGCTAACTACAAGTGCTTTGAATACTAATCAATCAATAAAAACTTTTTTGACATCTCGTTGCCGTTTCAACCAAAGTTGAGTTCTTCCTTTCTATTATGCATTACATACACACTTACACACAAAGATTGAACGAACAAAACACAAAATACACAAAAAAAATCGACAGACGCAAAGAAAGTAAAAAATAATAAGTAGATAGGCATTCTGCACGGTTTCATCAATTATTCACATCAATTCTTTCACCTCCCTAACAGCAACCGTTAGAGTACAGAGTACAATATTTGGGAAACCACGACAAAGGAGGGAAATACATGTATACATGCATGATATAATAATAGCTTGCATCCAAATTCTTTGTATTATGTAATATACGTTTTTTTTCGGAAAAAATAGAGCAGTCAAAGTTGCTTCTCCCTTTTTTGCAGGTTTTTACGATTCAATTTAATATGGATTGGATGAACATGTTGTCACTTAAATAACAGCATTTTACTCCCACTGAGTATTGCTAAGCAAAAGTCTAGCGTCGACGACAGTGAGTAGTTTTGATTGTGTATACATATCATGTTTACATAAAGACGATTGCGACTATAGACGACTGATTGCGCGGAAACGTGTTGTTGATCCTTGTTTTTTCAAAGATATTCTCTACAAAAATTGGCAAAAATGGATGAAACTTTTTTATGTTCTTGAATATACCGAGTAAAATGTGGATTAATTCACGTAATCATCTTCAGTACACAGGAACATTATTAAAAGTTAAATATTTTTTGTGAAAAATTGGATAGCTATACGGTTTTTTACACTCTGTATACTGAGAGAAGAAAATGCATGTATATAACTCGATTGGTTGCAACTGGAAAGTTCGGGATTAAAATCAAACCCACTGTATCCTAACGGTTATGCAATAGTAGTTTATAGCTCCCTTCTCTCTACAAATATATTCACAAGTGTCATATACCTGAAATGTAATCTTTAAAGTTAATGACACCTGATGAATACATACCACATGCGACACACCACCTTCAAAAGTATGGTATATGCTACATCTAAGCAAGATGAGGTCGAATGTCGAATGAGTATAAACTTTTTGAAACCTAAATGCTTACGTATTAAACATATTATGGTAGATTAAAAGTAAAAATAGTTCAATGAATATGTACTACCATAAACGCATATGCTATGCTGGTAAGATGACATGGGTTCAAGGTAAACGATATACCTTTTGTAAATTGTCTGATTTAGTCTAGTTGACAGACGCATGTGTATATAATATGTATTATGCACCTTCAATTTTCTCACACTATTCATAAATGGGCCAACATTTTTCATTTTATATATACACAAAGACGAATACTTAAAATGCAAACACTGTCCCATAAAAATTGACGGTAGATCTATCTTTTTGATAAATTCACTCTTTCACACAATCAACTATGAGAGTTTGAAGAAAAGTCACAAAACGGGCGGAAACCTCTGTAACTAATCATGGTGAAATTTAAAAATTGCATACACATTACACATATTGCAGTATCTTACAAATTCAAATCAATGTCCATGAATTCTCTGTCAAAGAATTCGGATCAGGCGTTCGGACTTTGGTCAGCAGAACGCAAGTATTAATAAGCAATATACAAGCGAAAACGAGGAGTAAAATAAACTATAACGTACTTATTCATGCACATAACTTGCTTTTCAATATTCAGCAACTTTTAATAATAGTTACTACACCAAATTTAAACGTACTCGTCTAAACATCAACATAAGAATACAAGACATAAGAGTGAGTGCGGGTATAATTGGTGGGTATATTTATCATTTCCATGTTGCGTAAAACGGACAGCAATGCAAAATAAACAACAACACGGGTATTGTGTGCTCGTTGCTCATTAATTATAAATGTTAGGGCCAATCGGGGGCAATTAAATCGTTATGGCGATTTTACTCGTTAAGGTTTTGAGGCGTTTTTTGGATCTTTTGTTGACGATATTCGGTATGGTCATAATATAATTGAATATTGTATCTATTTAACAATGTCTTGACAGTATTTCATGTTTGTTGTGGTCACTGGTCACATTAGAGGTCAAAAGTTGAAGTATCAAGATAAGGGGTTATGAATTCGTCATAACTTTGAATTTTAACAATCAGAACTCGGATAACACCATTCTTAAAATTTTTCGTTGAGAATGTGTCTGCCTATTACTTAATTTAAAAAAAACGCTGCAGTTCCCCGGCTTTACTTATATCCAAATAAGGTGAATCGCCCTCAGCCTTTTTCGGTAAACAAATATAGGAGCCTCATGCCTTACCCTCTCAATGTGTTCATGCAAGATACACATTGAGAAAGTAGTCCGTTTGTTTACCATTAATGTCATTAGCATAGTTGGTAAATTAGTCAAGTAATACGGTAAAATGAATACCTATGTACTGAGCGTAGCTGGAGAGGTTTTACTCACTTTTCTCTTGCTTTTTTTAACTATGCTATAGTTTATAGTCAATTGAGATAAGCGTGAGTTAGCTAGGTTTGTTCATAATAAATTTAAAAAATATTTCGAGTCTATACATTTGGTGAAACTTTAAATTTTTAGCTTCGAAGGAGGAAAAAGCATGCCTTTTACACATTTTTTATGCCTGTTTTCTGTGCTTGTTCCACTTCAAAGTTAATTTGCATCGACAGTTTTTAGAACAGGTCCATGATTTATACCAATAAAGAACAAGTACACGATGCTTTTCATGCTAAGTATCTTAACTGTTCAATCGGCTACGATACAAGGTCATCAGAGATCAAAATACCGGGGAAACGGGTTTTTTGAAACTTTTTTTTCAAACTCCGATATCTTGGACACCGGATGTCAAAACTGACCAAAATTCTTTTTTTGATTGTGATTTAGAAGAACCATTGTTTAACATGGGTCTACCCGCGCTAACGTCAGTTAGCTAACGCTTACTTAAAAATGCAAAGCAAAATGAGTAAAACTTCTCCAGCTACCCTCAGTATGTGCATTTGTTATTATTTGCTTGCCTTTGGTTGGATTGTGAATAACTTTTAGGACAAAATTTGATTAATTAATTTTCATGACATAGTAGTGTGATTTCGACAAAGGGAATTTCTTTCAATTAATAAAGTATTGAATTCTATACATTACACTGTACAATCAATTATTGAGGCAGAAAGAAATAATTTCAATTACGTATTCTATCAAAGTAAAAGTATCACTCAACCATTGTTCTAAAATTTTATACCTTCTACAAAGTTCATGGACAACCAAAGCAATATTATACGTCGCTTAGTTCAAGCAAAAACCACAATACAGAGAATTTTAATGGAAGGGAATCGTTTTCACTCTCCATGAAATCCGAGGAGTTAAAAGCGTAACAGAACAATATCAACCCGAAACATACAAAAGGGACACCATTTTAATACTTTCTGCTGTGTTCTAGATACATGTAAATGTGTATAGTTTATACCTATTTACTATTTACATATACGTGGCCTACACGGGGAGGAGGCGATCATTTATTCGTTGCTACGAATTATTGTGGATTTTGTACAAAGCTATGTGCAATCATTTCATAACCAAACTTAAAAGGTTATACAAATACATACCAGACAAGTGAGCCTGTTGAATTTGTAACTATGATATTTTACGTGATACAAAGCAGAGTGATGTATGTAGTATGTACTACTTGCATATTTGTCATTTGACATGCACGCATTTCTCCAAATATGTATATACATATTATATAATATATTATATGAACGAATGGAGACACCCGCCACATGACGGAGTTAAAAACATTTCATAATTTAAAAATCCCTAGCCGATGGATAGAACGCACAAGAACAAACGGACTTTTGAGAATTTTCCGTGTATAGTTTTTGTGCGTATAGGTAAGCATGTCCTTCGGCGCACTGAATCAATGCAATGAAATAGCCACTTGAGTAAAATACTGTTGGAGAATTGATTGTCCAACAAATGCTATGAAAACTGAAAATTTTGAATGCAATTAAAACGTTCACTGTTTGTAGGTTGCTTTATTGTACATAAAGGTGGAAACGAAAGGTGACGCCGCTGCATAGGGTTTTTATGGAAGTTAGATGGATACATAGATAGATATAGCAAGCATAGACTTATTCTGGATAATATTCTAACGAGTCCGCTGTGTAAATTTCTAGACAGACAGACAGGCTCAATTGATGGGCAAAAGGAATTATGGATACGTTTTCAGTTTTCATGTAATGGAATGTAAAGGTGTTGTTGTGGTAAATATGGGCAAATGTTTGAGAATGGCTTTTCACATTGTCATATACGTATAGTATTACATATTACTGTATTCTCTTTCTCCTTCTTTCGGTCGCTCACTCATCTGCTGCTACATTCTCTATCAGTAGTGGTAGCCAACATTTATTTGCGGTTCTCCCATATATAGTTCAACTACAAAAGGCTGATGGCTGTCGGTTATTTGAATTGTAATTTAGTTTTGAACATTCAATCTACCCGTGTGCCATTTAAGTTTACACAGATAGATGTTTTTCACGTTCTACTGTCGTGTTCCTTTCTTTCCCTCTGCTTTGTGCGCCAAACATGGGGGATATATATATTTATTGATTGACCATAAACTTTGTACTATTGCGTCTATGTACTACAAATTCCTTGTACGACACATTTCAAGATTCCAGACAAATATTCACATTTTCTTCTACCAATTTGCTCGAGGAGGTATTACATAAAGTAAACAAAAGCCGCAACACATTCTGACGCAAACATGATATTTTTTCTATAACAGTCTTCAATCAACGGTACATACCTACGTACTATGACACAGACGCACACACACACAGTTTTTACACATACGCAACACATGTGTAGTACCGTCATGTAGTATTATCATTGTATTTTTAACACATTTTCTTGCCATGCTTACAAGCATGATGATGGTGAAAGCGAGAGACTCTATACAAGTTTACCTTCAGTCTTGTAAATAGATTCTCAGATCCTTACAAATTTCTCCTATATATATCATGGCAGAAAAAACAAATTTCAAATTCGTTCATTAAAAAGTTTTTTTTTTTTGACATTCTATGGAAAAATATTTCGTTGAATTACAAATTCTCGTTATTCAAAAAGTTTTTTACATAATCTAATGCTTTTTTCTGAAAATTACAAATTGACTCTATGTCATTTTTACAGCTTTCCAATTCATGCAATTACACATTTGTGCTTCGTATGGTTTTATACTTCGGTAGTTGGGCAATGTTTGCAATTTCCATTTCAAGTATGAAATCTGAACGATATCTTTGTATAAAATATCTTGAGAAAAGTTACTTCATATCATTACCTTTACAATTTAGTGTATGATTTATTTTACTTTCTTCGATAACAGTAGGTATAAATAAAGTAAAAGGTATAGATACATGGAAGAATGTGTCTATATACACTATACATAGTATCTGTAGTTCAAAAGAGTTTGTCCTTCGTGGAAATTGTAATTGCAGAGTTCATAGCCCTACAATCAAAAACACTTGTGCATAAATACATAGCCTAGGAAAAAGCAAGAAGCAAGTTCATTGTATAAAAAATAGTGAATCTAACAACTTATGAGATTCAACAAATTCAAACTCTAATAATTACCATCAAGCTTATCATCTCTCACGGCAAAATTAACCCCGCCTGAACACTCAATTTTCCTCGATGAATAGTATATAATAGTCAAACTATAAATTCATGTACGCAAAGAGTTTAATATCGACTTGTAGCATATATCAACTACCTAATAAAATATATGTAAATTTATGTTTAATACATATGTACACAGAGCACACATGTGAAATGTACTGAACATTGCAAGATATGCTGCATTGTAGTATACATATTTAATATGACATGCAAATTAAAAAGTCTTTGTGGAGTAGTAGGATTAGTTAGCAGTAGTAGTAGTAGTAGCAGCAGCACCTAGAGAGCAGATTCATCATTACCATAGTGACCTTGCTCTGTCAATGCACAAATTGTTCATGGAGAGTCTACGGACAAAATATTATTATAATATAAGACATCATATCGTCGCCGTATACTTACCATAGTATATTCAACACGCGTATGCTCATACACATACTTCTCTTTTACAAAATTGTGTCTATATGTACATATTTCAACTATTAACTATCGTAAAAATTTAGATCGCACATAGAATTAAATCTGAAATTCAATGATACAAACCCCATGTATAAAGTAACATTGAATACAAATTGCACAATGGAATACATCCAGCAGTACAATCAATGGGAGACACCCATGTATTATACAAAGAAGAAATATAAGAAAACGATGAGGTGCTAACTTTTTGCTCATAATCACCCAGTAATTGCGTAAGATTTCATATAAAGAATATGACATATATCTACACGTTACGTATTTAATATTTATGCAAGCAAATGCGAAAAGATTATCAATTCACTTTACACACTCACTACTCACCAAACATGTACAATGAACTCCATTCATGTACATATTTATATATACACTTATATTTACAGCTTGATCTCTCAACCTCATCTACCATTCTCTCCTCTGTTCAAACATATACCTTATGTAAATGACTCCAGCTGCCTCATCAGATTTAGAGTTGGGGCAACACGTAATCATCAAATCATTCAAGAAAATAATATAATACAAGAAATCATGCATCATCAGCATCTTTTCAAAAATTACACTTGCCATATACATAATCGTAATCTTTACGTAACTTTTTTCTTATCGCTTGGCTTTTGGAAATGATTAGCTGATATCTAAAATCAAATGAGCTAGTTTGCTTTTCTTTCTGGAAAAACAGTTTTAAATTAAAACCACACAAATACATCTACATAATCTGATTCATTAGTCAATGCTCAAAATGGCACCATTAGCCGTTACAAATATCGAATGACCAATGTATTAAAATATAGTTACATCTAACATGTATAGTAGTCAAAATAATGGTAAAAACGCTACGCTTGTGTGCAAAATATTTTGAAATAACGATTAGAAGCAGTATCTCAATGAGTCTTTTTAGAAAACGTGTTGACTTGTGTTCTTTTAAAATAATGTAAACTGAATGCTGAATCAGCTCAACGGTTAAAAGTTATAACTGTAATAAAGTCGTGTGTACTAAATACTAATCACTGACAAATCTCCATCCTTTGCTCGTTATACATAGTTTTCAAGGAAAACTGTACATAATTAGCTATCATATGCGTAACCTCGGGCAATTGCATCAGAAATAAAGTTCATTATTTTCGATGACACAAAACTTAGCCTGCATACATACTACATACATACTACACGTGTGTAAAAATGAATATGAAAATGTTATGTGTAAAAAAGGGGGTTTGTCCATACTTCTTCAATATATTTAATTCTTCATGCGTATGCCTTAAATTTTAAACATGAAATTTTTCTTAAAAGGCTATAAACAAATAATATTTTCAACAGTAACACATTTTTATTGAAAATGACATTCAATATTAAAACTGATGTTTATGACAGACTTTGAATTCGTTGTGACAGTTTCATGTAGGTATATATTATATCAATCTTTGGATTGATATAAATATGATACACACAATGGAAAAGAAACCGCGGCGCGACTGATCGTGAGCGAAAACTTTAAGAGTACATTGTGGTAGTTGACTTAGCCCACGATACACACATATGCTTTGGTAACGTTTTGCGTTTCAAACACAGTTAACCTTTGAAATTTTGCCAATAATTTCTGAAGAGTATCATGTACCAGATTCCAAGAACCAGAATAAACTGCCAATATCGAAGTTACAGATTCCAATTTCGAATTCTGTGTTGACTTTTCTTGCAGAGTATAATAACATAAGAAATCAAGTCGATTATAAATTATAAGTGTTCCATCAAGCATTTTTATGGAGACACCAGATGATACATAACATGCGTATTACATAGTAAAGTTTTCAAAATTCAAATTACATAATAGTAATAAAAATTATTACTATTATGTAATTTACTTTGTACTCGATAGTTAACAATAATTATTATTGTTAATTATCGAGTACAAAGTAAGTTACAAAGTTTGAAAGCTTTCTTTCGTTCTTTTACCATAATTCAATTTCATATTTAAATCATATTTCAAACCAAATAAAAACAATTACAACCCGGATCCGGATTCTAAGACAGTTTAATCTACAACCATCATTGTTTATTTTCACCCATGCGAAAGCTGCTTAGTAGCAATACATATTGCAACCGATGACAGTAACTAGGCGCATAGTGATTTTAAAATGATTTTGTAATTTTAGACTAATATAGTTTGCAGCTATACAAAGCCTGAAAATATGTTTTGAAATGTAAATTTGACATGTTGCTGCATGAGATGTAAGTAAGATATGCCTCCTTTTTTCTTGTGTTACTGGAAGTTGATAAATAAATATGGCAGAGATAAAATGAAACAAGATACTACGTGCATACACATTATATATCTTGTTAATTTTTTATGAACTTCCTGTCGACCACTTTCAACAACCATTTTCATTATGATTTTTATATAGGAACTTAATGCATCCAAAACATAGTATACAAAACAAAGCAAACGAATTTTATTGTCAATTTATTCGAAAATAATTTCTAAAACACAGAAAACACCAGTTAAATATGGAAAGTTTCGTGTCGCAACACGTTCTAAGAACCACAACCATCCCTATAATTTCGTCATACAAAATAAGTACTTACAGTGACAAGATATGTATAGCCTATCTATTTATGCTTGATTAACAAAGACAAAGAACATTCTTTACACTTTGACCCCTTCGGTCAATAAACCTATCGCATCATAATTATTACTTTTTGAAACAGTTCTCTTTCTGTTTGTCCATGAAGTCTGATGCATGCATATAAACTAGGTGATTGAAAAGCGAGACGGTCGTGCACTGTCTTGTCGTCAGTTATAAAAATGCTAAATGGATAAAAAAGAAATGAATATCTTAAAGTTGGTTAAACTTTATATCGAAATTTACGTACATACAAACGCCGAGACTGTCATATCATGTCGGTACTTAATGCATTTTACTCACATAAAACATGTACGGTCGTGTTAAAGAGTACTTGAAATAGTTTTTTATGTTACATATTATCTATTTACAATGTATATGTAAAAAACTCTATTACATGCACATATTTTATCACGTGAACACATAATGGGTACGAAATCGTTCATTCATGACTATACTGGACAAGAAAAAGTCTTTCATGAAATAGACAGCTCATATTAGCATTAGAAATGCAACTTTTAAGACTATATGCGGCATAATTTGAAATTAGCATACATGCTGAATGCTGAAACGGTAAATAATACAACTAGTTATTATTAAGCATGCAACTAATCGATTACCAAACTTTAGGACCATGCGTTTTTATAAGACAATTTAGAAGAAATCATATTTGTCCTCTGCAAAGTTCCATTTTTTAAGTAAGAATTCCAAACAAATTAAGAAATTGAGAATGCAATAAGAAAGCAATAGCTGATTTTAACCATGGAGCGTCATAAAACCGATAGAATTTCGAGAGAAAAATTTGTAATATAAATTACATTACGGCTCAAATGCGGTTATTATGTAATAGTATTGCTACTAGAAAATATCACCTCACTCAACCCTAAATTGACTAGATTTTTCTCCATCAAATCCTCTGTATTACTGCTGCTGCATTCAATATTTACCATTTTCATCGTCGATGATTGTAGTTATATAGACTAATGTAGATATTTCCCTTCGTAGAACATGCTCAAAGATATTAAAGGTTAAAAATGTCACCAGGGTACGTCTGAGAGATTTTTGTTTTATATTTTTCAATGTCTTCCTAAAGCAATGCAATGATCAATAGTCAAATGAACCGTTTTATAATAATATACATATTATACATAAAGCCCTTCCTTAGAACCAAACTCATTATTTCTAATATTTGGGTGAGCAAACATGATCTAGAAGGATGACACAGTGTGGCTCTTTATATTATTTTGCTTCGAACTCTTGCATATTCATATTAGAACACATTCCTTCCAAAAGTCGCTGCATGATTACATTTTGGTGTACATATACCTACATATATTAATTACGATGGGAGATGCCTATGAAAACCCTCAAACAGCATGTGCTTCTAGTTGATTATCTTTTCAAAAACAAAATCAGACGATGCATGTGACGAAGTCAAAGGAAAATGGTTTTTAGTTTTCCATGTTACCATATATAATTGAAATACATAGTGCTTTGAATGTTTTTTACAATAATCTTTCCTTGTGTTGTATAATTTATCCTTATTCGTTGCATTGAACCGACATTACAAATTATTTAATCACACACAAAAAGCACTTTAATTATCATCTTTAGTGGCAAGAATTTACTTGTAAACCAAAATACCTTAGCAATGAGAAGTAAATTCATTAATGTTGATAGGCATGACTCATAAGGACAAGAAGTAAGCACACTTTATTTACGAAATGAAACGTATGCATTTGACCTATTTTAGCACACAAGACTTTGCGTATTTTCAGATATATCATATTTATTTGTCCCTTGATTTTCTACAAAATGCACACTACAGTATTAAATGTATGTGTACGTGCATATATATTTAATACTGATTTATTTTATCACAGTTCCACATTACCAATTTTCTCAAGTAATCCAAGATCGGCTTTAAAGACCGAACTGTAAAACCATACGCATGCAGTACATTTCAGAATATGCTTGTTAGAGCAGAAAGAAACTCTACGCATATACTGAAGTAAGGGAGTACAGTGCAAACAAAATCTCGTTTAAAACTTGAATTTTACAGGTAATACGGGTACAAACAAATAGCATTTTAGAACATGAAATTAAGTTTGGACCATTGCCTAGAAACTATTCCGAAAGTGAAATAAATAAGTCTATCCATTTTTAAGACTTACCAACAAAAAAAAGGTCAATATCTTTTCGAAGCCCTTAAGAGTTTATAACCTTGATTCCAGTCGTACCTAGTCCCTGAAATCGGTCTAATCGTAAGTAAATAATGTTGAATAGTCATTCATAAACGAGAAATCCATATTCAAAAAATTAGTATGTATTATTAAATATTTACATGGTTTTACACGTTACCCAGAAAGAAACAGGATGTCCAGTGTATATTAAAAATCTCTTTTTTGGAACTTTCAACGTCATGAAATTCCCGCATATTTTGTCCTACTTTTATTGAAGGCCCTTTTGCCTCACGCTCCTCTAACACTCAATATAAAAAGTCCTGGGTTTATTTCAAGTTCAGCTTGTTGTTCTCGCAAGACACATAAATTATAAATAGACTAAAATATTAATGATGACAATGAGCGTGCATACTTACACATAATATACTGTATTTAGATACCAGAATAGAATATTTCTCCCTCAGCTTTAAATGGTTAAGCTTACAACGAAATAATAAAATGTTTTTTACGAGTCCTTTTCCTTTCGTACTGCATGTTACAAAAAGAGGATCCAATAGTATGAAATATTTTGATTTCATAAATCATAAAAGACCGACTTTTTTCAACAAGAGAGTATTTTTGACAAATTTATATAGTAACGAAACAATTCTGCAATGGACAGTCAGAGTGGCCTCCGAATCGGAGATATATATCTACGGGTCAGCACGTAAGATTTGCAATATTTATATAATACAATACAATGTAAGTATCAATGATAATAAAATTGTTGTACATGGGGGTTTGTGTATTGCATGCAGGCTTTTATACCAAACGTCATGCAGACAAAATGAGATGAGCGAGAGAAGAACAAACCAGAAATAACCAGTCTGCCGTACCCAATACCATTTTATTTACAGGGGTAGCAAACTCTACTATATCGAGAGAGATAACATTAATACATATATGAATGATTCCTACGATAAAGGATACTTCGTTATTGTTTCCAGGGGAACATGCGTGGATTTCTAAAG